>VUQH01083210.1:0-17659 GCA_015106775.1 Etroplus canarensis
CAGTTCTGCCACCTCCAGCTCTGCTTCCTGTCTTTTGTCAGTGCCACCGACTCCAAACCATACATCATAGCAGGTCTCACTACAGTCTTGTAAACCTTCCCTTCACTCTTGCTGCCCTCCCTCTGTCACAAAGCATCCCTGACACTTGTCTCCACCCACTCCACCCTGCCTGCACTCTCGTCTTCACCTATCTTGTGCTCTGTCCGTTGTTTTGGATGGTTGATCCCAAGTATTTCAACTCATCCACCTTCACCACCTCTACTCCTTGCATCTTCACCCTTCCACCTGCCTCCCTCTCAAGGTCACCTCGCTTCTTAACCTAGCTTCAACAACCCTACAACTCATCAAGTTTATCCCTTTATAGTCACTACACAGTAAAGTATTCTGACTGATTACACATCACCCTTATTCTTGAAGATCGGTACCAGTGCACTTCTTCTCCATTCCTCAGGCATTCTCTCATTCTCCAAAATTGTATTAAACAATCTGGTTAAAAAGTCCACTGCCCTCTCTCCTAGACATCTCCATACCTCCACAGGTATGTCATCTGGACCAACTGCCTTTCCACTTTTCATCCACTTTAAAGCTGCCCTCACTTCCTCCTTACTAATACTCTGCACTTCCTATCTTCCCTCCATTTGACCTCCTTTCTCTCTGGTTTTCCTCATTCATTAGGACCTCATAGTACTCCTTCCATCTCCTCAACACACTCTCCACCTGTTAGAACATTTCCATCTCTGTCTTCAATCACCCTAATCTGCTGCACATCCTTTCCTGCAATGTCTTGCCAATCAATACAAGTACTTTTCACCTTCCTTGGTGTCCAGCATCTCATACAACTCACTATAAGCCTTTGCCATATGCCTAGCCTCCCAGTACTCCTGTCTATTTTCTTCATTTCCCTGAGTATCCCACTTTTTCTTTGAATGCTACAAGATAAGCTAAACTCGTAATCCCTTTACATCACCAGTATGAATCTGTATTAAATGCCCCTTACTGTTATAGCTTTGCTCTCCAGGTCACACCCTCCAGCGATGCTGAAGCCCAGCCCAGCTCCCTCCTCCTTATGCAGAATCACAACATGGATGTCCACTAGTTGCTGTGGAAAGAAAGAAGCAGGGTTACCTACACAGTCATTTTTATGTGTGTCAGATGACACTTCAGCTGGCTTACTGCTTTGATGGGACTGTTCACTATTCAGCAGTGTTCACATCTACAAAATATTGTTCTTATTTCAGAATTACCAAAATGGCTGCTTAATTACCCAGCTAACAAAAACAAGACTTAGTGTAAAGCCATGCTGGCAGCTCTTTGGGGCGACACAGTGCTTGGAGCCAAAAGCTAACAGCATTCTAACATGGTCACAACGTGAATACACTCACTGAACTTGTTCCACATTTCTATATTGTAAATGGTTAAAAAAAAAAAAAAAAAAATCTACTCTGCAGTTCTGGTTCTGAAATTTGTCAGATTTTATGAACAGATGTACAATTAGAGCTCTTGTGTATCCAAAGCACTATTTAAATGAAAGTGACCCAGAGCTGAATGTTTTCTTCCTTTACCCCTGGTCCACATCTTCACCAGGTCTCCAAGTTTAGAGGTAAAGGTACAGTATACACAACACAAAACAAACAAAAACAAACAAAATGATCCATATTGATTTTTTCTTAAATGAACATACCGTCAGAGCAATATCACTAGCATCATAGCAGTTGCACAATAATCAGCAACAAATGAATATTGTGTAACTAACCATGAGTACGAGTGTTTTTGTTTTTTTGTTTTTTTTTAGGGAAAAGTAAACAAACTGGTAAATATTCATTTCTGCTCTAACTGAACACTCAAAGCACTTTTTTATACAGGCATCATTCACATTATGATGAATGCATCGGGAACAATTTGGGGTTGAGCGTTTTGCCCAAGTACACTTCAGCATGTAGCCTGCAGAAGCCAGGGATCGAACTGCCGACTTTCCTGTTGGAACACAGCACACTCTACCTCCTGAGCCACAGGGCGGGTAAGTTTGCTGATATTGCGCTGACAGTAAGCATGTTCAAGAAAAAACTGCTTTGAATCCTCTTTGTGTCTTAAATTTAAAAGAGTGAGCTGTGGGGTAAGGACTCTTTCAGGCTTGGCAGAAAACCACTGGCGTAAAGGACGGTGGTTTTGAAGTTCAATATTCAGAAATTCAACTTGAGCAGCCGTCTGTTCAAAAGGGATCAGTTCAGCATCTACCTCATGTCTGGTTTAATACGTGAAATAGTCCTGCTCAGTTTAGGAAAGGTTTGCCTCATTGTGGATTTCAGGGGGTTACAACCTGGAGCTTTTCCCTCTCATTCTAAGCCAGAGTCAGAATTTAGTGAGTGCATGTTAGAGCCACTGTGTGTCAAATAACCAGGAAAAAACCAGAACTGAATGTTAAAGCCTGTTGGAGGGAAAACACCTCCACAAAGAAAAGGCCACAAACACAGCTGCTACAGAGAAGCTAGATCATGCTCTAGAATCAGAGCTCAGCATTGTCAACTACCAGCTCTAATGCAGCAAAGGGTTTGAATCTGGCCTTTACATGTTCAGTGTGAATAAGTGCAGAGCAGACCGGTACCCATATAGTGTTTTTCTACTCTAACTGAACACTCAAAGTACTTAATAAGAATTTGACTCAGAGGTACAGGTAGTACTAGAATATCCTGTGACAGACATTGTAAGCACTGTATTTAAATCTTAGCGTAGAGCACAGGTAAATAGGCAATCTTTGCAGAAGAGCCTTAAACAGCACTGAGTTTTAGTTAAGAACCATCCTCTTTCTCAGATGAAATGCTGAGTGAGATAACAATCACCTGTGAGGAAGCAGCGCACTGTGGTATCAAGAGACATCAAGGGGGAGGAGGAAGCACACACTTAAAAACAGCACCATTATCAAGCACCAACAGTTTGTCTTCAGATTTCAGATGACGTGTTACACATGGGTGTTAGAAACGAGTCTAGCATCCAGCCAGACTGATAGTTTTATAACAATCTACTGTTTGAATTTTAATGATCATGGAGGGTTAGGATATGGGCAGTGGCCTGAAAATTCACAGGTTTATCATAAAATAAGTCAAAGCTACTCACTAGGTCACCTAAGCATGTTTGATGAGAGATTTCTGAAACTTATCCGAGCAGACTGCTCATTTGCAATGGTCAGGAAAGAGCAAGTGGTACACAGAACAATGTCAAACCTTTGTACTTTACAGTTCAAGTGACACAAATAATACTGTCTGTGTATAGGCTGAATACAAGAGGTCAAAGAACTGATCCTTGTGGAACACGTGCACTGATGGCAGAGACCTGACCTGACTGTCTGAACCCATCCAGCACAGCTTTATTCATAGAATACTGTGATCTAATGAAGCAAATGATATTGATAGGATCTGAAAAGTACAACCTTATCGATTACTGGGTGTCAGTAATATTGTCAAGTACACATAATACAGCTGTTCCACTGTGAACTGATGTATCCACTGGAGTGTGAATGTGTGTGCGTGACAGTCAAATGTGCTTGAAGGCATAGAATAAAGCGCTGTATGACTGTGTGTGTGAATGGGTGAATGAGACTTGCAGTAAAAATGCTTTGAGTGGTCTGTCAGAGTAGAAAAGTGCTGTATAAGCACCGGTCCATCTACCATTAACATGATATGGTTAGCAATGCTGTAACAGTTTGATATATCAAACTTCTTGCTTTAAAACTATCAGTTTGTGCCCTGGATCTAAATGGACTGGTTCTTACACAACACTTTTCTACTCTGAGCACTCAAAGTGCTTTTACTACAAGCCTTAATCACCCAGTCACACACATAGAGCACTTTATTATTTAAGTGTGTTTAACTATCACACACATTCACACTCCGATGGATGCATAGGAAGCACTTGGGGTTTAGTGTCTTGCCCAAGGACACTTGAGGCATGTAGCCTGCAGAAGCCAGGGATCGAACCACCAGCCTTCCTGTTGGAAGACTACCTGCTCTACCTCCTGAACCACAGCCACCCCTAAATCTAGTGTTCTGATGTTATGTGAACGTTATATAAGATTAATTTTGTCATACTAAGGTGCTCATAATACCTGCTAATGTTACTGTTTGACTAATCATACACATGTGCAAGGTGTTCATTGGTCAGGCTGATCTCAGGAGTCCTCTGAATACTTTAGCAGTAAGAAAAACATGTAGGAGTTCCAATCAGCTGCTTTTACCAATGCACCTGTAACTCCTCAGGCATGTAGCCTGATCTGCATGATGTTTCTGATACCAGAGTTATCAGCCAGACTGGAAGAGGAGCTCCTCCAGGAAACACCAGTACGAAGCAAGACTGAGACGTGTCTTTGGAAAAGTAAAAGTAATAAAGATGCTCCACTGAAACAGTTTACAAGCATGAAATCATGTTTGATTGATCTGATTGTATGATGAGTATTTTACACTTGTGGAATTTAAACATGAAATGAGGGAAGAGGGGGACTGGTATTATACTCTTAAATTGCTCAAAAGTTCATGTCTTTATAACTAAATGCAAATTTGACATTTTACATACACTTTATAACTTGTCTATAAAAATGCTCCGAATCGGTGGAACTGGGTTATACAACGCATGTATTTTTTACCTTCAGTGTCTCTTCATCTAGAGCTTTGACTTCCTGAATCATCCTCTGTATTTCCTGTGAAGGGATGGCTGAGATGACAGTGTGAGCAGAAGCAGAAGCAGCAGCCGTCTCATCATCAAATCCGCCCTTCTCTCGCTCGATGGTGCACTTCCTCAGCGTGGCCAGGCTGTGTTTAAGGACACAAACACATCAGACCTGAGATGTGCTGTTAGACACTGTAAAACTGTGCTCCATTTAACGTGTTTCAGACAGACAAAACTAACCGCTGCTTCTGATTAAACAGGAAGTCGTTTTCTTTAACCTGAGCCCACTTCCTTGTGACTATAAAGCAGGGACAGTGGTGGCATTTAAAATGATAAAGCAGTGCAACGTCATGCAGATGTCCGTTACCTCACAGAGAATCCTCTGTCTGAACCGTCCACACCTGGATCAGACTCCTGCTGGTCCAGCTCGGAGTGGTCCTGCAGGTTACCACGGCTGGCGGCGGGCAGAGAGCGCATCAATGCTTGTGACACCTGGATCATAAACAGCATGCTAAATCAGAACGACACATTTAAAACTGGTATAATAATAAGACAATTTCACTGGGAAATTCAACAAATATTTAGCGTTAGAGGTACACACAGTCAAAATGTAGAAAATAAAAGTTGGAAAAATACTCCCAAAAGGCAAAAAGTAGGAATTCTATACATATAAGCACTGGCTTTATTTCACACACCCAGAAATGATTTCCAGATTTTACCTATGATCTATAGACAGGACAAAAAGAACTGGATAAAGTAGGGCCTTAACAATAACTGATCATAAATTTAAAAAAAATCAAATACTGTGTCAGTAATGCTCATGTCAAAACATTAGAAATATTTTTGAAATTCATTTTTCACAAATGTGGTTATGTTTGTATGCTTTTTGTACAGTTACAGTCAGACTCTCACCACCTGAATGCACTTTTATTTTGAAGGATAATCAATTTTCCAGAAGAGACCACGCAGAATAAATAAAGTTATAGATGAATGTGAGAAATCGCATTAATGCTTTTTTTCTATATACGTTATTGACGTAGAAAGTATTTTGCATCTTGGGAGAGCTGGTTCTCAAACTGAGCACAGTGTTGGTTCAGGGAGGCCGCGATGTCAGCCAGATCAGCTGATCTCAGAGCAGGTCTCATACAGTGATTTTCGCTTTAAGCACTTTATCTCCATCACATCCACAGCCAGTTCATAATGCCTAATTACCCTAACATGCTGGTCTTTGGACTGCTGGAGGAAGCTGGAGTACCTGGAGAGCTTTCAGACTCCACACAGAAAGTGTCTGTTATTTCTGAGCTAATTAAAGTCAGGTATGTGTATTGCCACTGATGCCTGCTCTGCTCTGAGGGAAGCATTATTGCTTCTCCCTGACATTAAAAGGCAGGGATGTGCTCTCTCACAGTCTTAGGCTGTCCTGATACACATGCAGAAGGGGTAGGGAGATCCCAGAACAGAACCATGTGGACAAATGTTTGATTTTATATTTATAAATATAAAATCAATCAGTTGGAATAACAATCTTCTTTGGACTAAAGTCCTAACAGAAAGGTACAAAATAAGCCTTGGCTGTATCAAAGTACATTACTGTGGTTTCTCCCATGTGTGACAGATTACCTGGTTACTGAAAGCAATTATTTTCCCCAAGCTTTCAGCTTCTGGATCGCTCTCTGTGGCTGGAGCTGCACTCTGAGTTGTCCTTGGCGGCTTTCCTTCCCCTTCTGTCCCATCTGAAGTATCTTGACCTTCAGTTTGGTCGGACGTCAGAGATGATGCAGGGTCTGTGGACCTACTGAGATCCACTCTTTCTAGCTCAGACTCCAGATTAGAAGGCGAGACTTTGCCATCATCATGGACTGGAGTGGAATGGGAATCATTTCTCTCTGACTCCAGATCAGTGTTGATGGTCTCAGAGCTTGGGGCATCAGTTTGGAGCTGACTGGAGGGAGGTTCCTCTTCAGGGGTATTGGCTGTTTCGCTACAGGCTTCATTTATGGTTGAGGTGATGGCAGAGGGTCCAGGAGAGACTGGTGTGTTGACTTCCTCCTCAACAGGTGCTGACTGGATCTCTCTGGGGAATTCAGGTTTGCTCTTCTCATTATGTGAGGGAGAGTAAGGAGAGCAGGGGCCTCTGGATCCCTTCTCCATTGGAGGGAGGGAGGTGGAAGGAGGCTTCTGTTTGCCCCCCTTCTCTGTACTTTCTGGACTGGAAAAAGTCTCAAAAGAGTGAATCTTCTGTCTGATTGACAGGTTGGTTGTGGCTGAAGCAGATCTGGGTCCAAAGCTTCTGCTAAAGCCTGCAGCAGGTCTCTGCTCTGACGGTTTCGTTTGCTTCTTCTGGTCCTGTTCATCCCGGATTTTCCTTAGACTCTGGCGAAACCAGGCAGGTTTGGGAGCCACTGGAGGCGCCTTCTTTAATTCAGAAGAAGTTTCAGATGTGTTTCCAGGAGTCATGTTGGATGGCGGATCTGAAGGCACATCTGTGGCTGTGCCATTGACCTCAACGGTGTTTTCCTCGTCACTCATGGTAGCAGTAAGTTTGTGGACGTTAACAAGAGCTGTATTGTCTGCAGCGTGTTGGTGGTGGTGATTCTTGGGCAGCTCTTCAGGGGAGCTGTTTGAAAGGCGAACCCAGGGGTCCTGAAGCTGTTCTTGGATAAGCTGTTCAACACAGGTCTGTCTCCTCAGAGCTCCTCTCTTTGGCTGTGAGCAGTGTCCAGCAGATGAATTGCCTGTACACACAACACAGACAAGAGTATTTCAAACATTTGCATGTCACGCACTACACCTAAACACAGAATTCCTTTAAAAAGACTGAGTTCTAAAGAAGGAGAACAAAAGGCCAAATTAAGTCAAGGGTCACCGAAGTCAAGTAAAGCTACTCCAGTACATCCTCAGACGACTCAGGCTAAGCGTCAGTGTGGCTTTATCCTCTTAAGAACCAAGTGAAGTATCTATGGTTAGGATTAGAGTTTATCAACTCCTTGCTATAGATGTTTTCTCCTGTTTGGAATACTCAAATGGAAAATCTTAACAGAAAAAAAATAAATAAATAAAAAATGTGATGCCCAAAACTAAGACTTAGTTTGATATGTAACAATCTCCAGCTAGGAGTGTTAAATACATTCACTAAATATCACATGTATGCTGTGAAACCAATGATGTGACGATAGACAAGGATCATACCACTGAGCAGGGCAGAGGCAGGAGCGCAGAAAAAGAGAGTGAGGACGATGAAACACTGAGAAATCTCAAAACAAAAATGATGAAAAGAAGGAGGATTTTTGCATTTTAACAATCTTGATAACACAAAGGCAAAATGTAAAATTTGTACAACTAAGCGGCCATATACCCGACACCTAAATGTGTTGGATGCTGCCGTTTTGCACAGTGCAATAAATTACTTTAGCATTTTTACTGTAAACAGGTCATTTTGTTTTAATAACACATTTCACTGAGTGGTGTATTTAATGTGCCTTTTTCAGCTGTTTTTTTTTTTATTAATAAAAGAAAGGCCTACTCTTGTCAGGGGTTTGTGTTTCAATAAGTGAAAATGTTAAAAGCAGTCCTTTTTAAAATGTCTAATGTTTCTACAGGTGTTTCTGCCTTCTGTAGCATAGTTGTTCAAGAACCAAGTCGTAGCATTTACTGGCTGGTTTTATAGTTAATTTGGTAAACACAATAAAAACTATTTAATATTAAAGGCTGTAATTTTTACTTTTAAATCCTTCAGTACAAATGTATCGCATAATTTAAATGATATGTGGACACCCACATACGAAAACGAGCACAAAATGTGACTGAACTATAAAAAGGTTTGAGCGGTAACCAAATTTCCCATCACTAGTGTTCACGTTCATCCAGTCATTCTCTTCCGCTTATGCAATTCAGGGTCAAGGGGGCGCTGGAGCCTATCCCAGCTGTTAGAGAGCGAAAGCTCGCCAGTCTGTCGCAGAACCAACACAGAGACAGACAACCATTCACACATACCTGCGGTCAATTTAGAATGCCAATCAACTGCTTAGGTTAGTGGACTTTGGACTGTGGGAGAAGCCAGAGCACCCGGAGAGAACCCACACAACCACGGGGAGAACATGCTAGCTCCACACAGAAAGCTGGCTGGCCGTTGGATTCGAACCCAGCCCCTCTTGCTGTGAGGCGACAGTGCTAACCATGGCACCACCGTGCTGCTCTGGGTGTAATACATTAGGGTTAAATACCTTCTGCATCTCTATACCATGGGCTGCCTGACCTGCAGGCTGTGGCAGTGTCTAATGCTAAGCAATAACGGTCCAGATGTGGAGAACCACATCAGAAGGCTGGGGCAGTGTTCGGGTTGTACTTGTGTTAGCAGGTGATTTACAGCCCAGTTGTGTTTTGCGCTTTGTTTTGTTTTTCTGACTTGTTGAAGTTTTTCACTGCTTTAAATAAGCTTGAAAACGTTCACCTTCACTAAAAACTACTTGGCTGGGTTCAGATGCTGAAAACGACTTGGTCTAAAAACGGCCTTTTCAGGGTTAGGATAAGGTTGTGGCTTCGGTTAAAATTGGCCCCTGCACAACAGTAACCTTCCTCATTGTCAAATGATGAGCTGGGAGTGGAAGATCCCTTTCAGTAATGTCACAACCTGCTGGGTCATTGCACAGGTGCCAAAGGACATCCTCTTTGTAAATGAGTCACACCAACAGTTTGTTTTTTTGCAAAGTCGCACTAGCTGATGCTCTGGGGTGAGAAGAAGCTGCACATTTGGTCACTGTGTCAGCTTATGTGACCATTTCTCTCTGATCAATCTCGCCAGTTATCTTTCACAATGTGTGTGGTGTCATCAAGGAAGGCGTTGCCAGGAGAGCAACAATGAAAACAAGAAATAGTGACCGAAGTTGTGTGTATGATGCTGGCTGTCTTGTGTTTGATAAATTCTAAAAAACAAAGAAAGAATGATTCTGCTCCTAGTTATACCAGCAACATCATCCTTCCTCTGCTTCGTCATGTTCATTGTAGAGTTGCAGAAAAAAAAAAAAAATTCTCTGCTGCTGGCTGAGATGTCTGTGCTCACACTGGTAAACACCCAAAATTCATGACTGCTGTTCCGTTTCTCGGAACATTGTGAGGTACCCTAAAGGCAGCGTTAGTTTATTTCCTAGGACAGCACAGCATAAAATGATCGTCATTCCCGACTCCTGGACCTGGCCTTGAAAGGGCTGATGATATGTTATTTAGGTCTGTGCAGGGATCATGAATGCCACACTTCAACTGAGACCACACAGTACTGCTCAAAAGTCTGGGTTCACTTGTAAATTTTATTGTTTTAAGAAAAACACATTTTCTGCAACTCAAAGAATTGTATCCATTTTCTTTAGGTTAGTTCAGTATGTGAAGCATCAGCAGCTGTTTTACGCGTTCAAAATGGCCAGAAAACAAGAACTTTCTTTAGAGACCCATCAGTCTGTTGCTGTGCTTGGAAAGAATATGCAATGCTGTTAACCACTCCCTTCAGAGAGCAGCACACACTGGCTCTAACAGGGACAGAAAAAGGAGTGGGAGGCCCCAATGCACAACTCCGCAAGAAGACAAATATCTGAGAGTGTATAGTTTAGGACAGACGTCTCATAGGGCGTCAGCTGACAGCTAAATAGTACCTGTCACACACCAGTGTCAGTATCAACAGTGAAGAGGAGACTTCAGGATGCTGGACTTCATGGCAGAACTGCCAAGAAAAAGCCATATCTGAGACTGACCAATAAAAAGAAAAGACTGGGATGAGGATGACAGCTGAGTCCAAGTTGGGGTCTTTGGGTTAAACAGAAGAACATTTGTGAGAACAAAAGAAAAGATGCAAGAACAGAGCTTAATACCATTAGTCAAGCATGGTGGGGGCAGCGTGATGGTTTGGGTGCTTTGGAGGTGGGAAAAAAGAAGATTTGTACAAAGTGGAAGGGACCTTAACCCTAGTACTGCCAGACCTCAATATATTGATGTCCCAGATAAGTTTCATGTACTGCCGGTCGTCTATATATTGATCACTTTCAGTGTTTTCGGTAGTCTAGCTGGTAGTATAGCTGGCAGGACTAGGGTTAAAGGAGGAAAGCCACAACACCATGCCATACCCTGTGGACAGCACTGGATTGGGACCAATTTCACCCTACAACAGGATAAAGAGTCAAATCACACCTCCAACATATGTCAGCAATATTTAAAGAATAAACAGTCAGCCAGAATCCTGACTGTAATGGAGTGGCCAGCACAGTCTCTGGATCTGAACCCTGTTGAGCTGTTGTGGGATCACCTTGACCATATGGTACAGAGGAAGACTCCATCAAGCCGATCCATCTTGAAGGAGATGCTGCAGGAAGCATGGGGTGTCCTGTTCATTTGCTATTCAGACTCATTTCGTGTGTATTCATGGAAAACAGGAGAATTTCCAAGTGACCCCAAACCTTTCAATTCAATTTCAATTCAGTTTTATTTATAAAGCACCAATTCACAACAAAAGTCTCGTCAAGCTGCTTCACACTGTAAGCTAGAGACCCTACAGTATTAAAGAGAAAACCCCAGCAATCAGATCATCCCCTACGAGCAGCACTTGGACTGTGGGAAGGAAGAACTCCCTTTTAACAGGAAGAGACCTCTAACAGAACCAGGCTCAGGGAGGGGCAGCCATCTGCCTGTGCAGTAGTAATGTACAGAGAAGCCTAAACCTGATGGTTTATGAAAAGTGAAAACCAAAGTCTCCGAAAGATGTTAAATAGGACTGGAGGTGCCAGATCATGATTCACATCCTCTTCCTCCTCATCAAACCACTCAGTGAGCCATCATGTGCTGTAGATGCGAATACTGTTAGCCTGGCAGAGCCCACTGAGCCATAGATGCGTAGATCCATCACAGAAGCCATGCTGCTCCCCCAACACACCACACCCAAACACACAGACCAGATCCCCTTACTACAGGGGCCAAGGATTTTCACTTTGTTACCAAAGCTTGGAAATGAAAGTAGTTTCCCCACGTTTCAAGTAAAATTTAAACTTCTTCATTTGGGCTGTTGCTCAGTGATCACTGGCAACCTGAGAGCAACCCCAGGCAGTTATTAGCAGCTCCTGCATGCCCTGTAAAATGAACTGCATTTAGTGACAAACCCTGGCTCAAAGAGGAAACGGAAACTATTTTACTTTCCAGTTGAATGCGGATCACTGCAGCACCAAGTCTGCCGTCACTTTTTTGGAACAGCTCAGTTTTCAGCTTGATCCGCAGCTCTACTCAGGTGCCTCAATGAAAGGTAAAAGCACGTTTGTCCTACCTGTGTGCCGGCCGTTGTCACTGCACACCGCAGCGTCTGGATGAGTGAAATCTTTGCTCCCCTTTGACTGTTCTCTTCTACGTTCTTCTTCCTGCTACACAAACAGGAAGCATTGTATCACAAGAACTTCTCTAGCAGCAACCACAGAGAGGTGCAATAATGTGCCTTGCTTCCGCTCAGACATTCAGCCGCACACTGACTGAGTCAATCCGTCACAGGCCCATAACCCACCAGCAACAAGCACAACATGTATTCTATCACATGCAATGCTTCCATACTGACATGCACGCGCACACACACACACAGTGTTTATAAACAGAAAAGCAAAAGCATGCATATTCAGCAGGATTGGAAACATACAGCAGGATTTGAGAGAACCCAACTGAATAAGTTTAACATTTACACCTAAAGATTATGCTCCAAATCCAGTACAATCAGAAAGGCCTTTATAATGATTAGATCTGCAGTGGAAAATAATCAATATAACTGTACTGTGCTAATAAAAAGTAGTGAGGTAGAAGGCAAGCTTAGCTTCTATCAATGTTACATTTTTGATAAAATGAAAGACCAACCTTCCGTTACTGTAGTTATACTGTAGCTGTCGTGCACAGGCACATCATGATTACACCCTTCTCACTGAATACTGGAAAACCAACATGGAGGGTTCTGCAGCATCATCCATTTAAATGAGCAGAGTCAACGTGTTATAACCACATAAACCACCATCACATCTGGACAGTGGTGCAAATGTTCGTTTTCATGCATATTAACCCCATATTAGTCCTACTCAGAACAATCCTGTAAAGGTTTCTTGACAGAGGATTTGAAAATGTTTGCAGGATTGATCCCAGCTCACCTGCTGAAGTGTCTTTGGGCAAGATACTGAACCCCAACAGCTCCCAATGCATGAGAGTGTGTGTGTGTGTGTGAATGGGTGAATTAGTGCTTTGAGTTCTCAGTGAATTGTCAGTTTATTTAAACTGACCAGTGGCTTTGTTAATGAATTGTCTGCTTTAAGCCCATCTATCTAGGTTGCTGCAGTTGCCCCTGTAATGTAAGGAACCATAGCACAGAGTGAGGAGACGCCACCTCAGGAGACATAAGAGGTAACTGCAGAGAGAGTGATGGAGAGCAGAGGATGAAAACCAACCAGCTCCTCAGCCGGATAATTTTCTAAAAATTACACTCATGACTGAACTGACTACTCAGTTTCATTTGGGGGAAACTTGCTTGTCTTCTGCCCTGATTACGTTTTAGCTATGCATCTATTTCAGAAGCTGTTCACAATTAGCACATCACCACCATCTCTGTTTTCTTTAGTGTAGTTCCTTATTAGATGGGGTTGGCCGTCCTAAACTTAGACAAGTAGTTGTGTTGCTTAAACAAATTGTGAGTTAATGTGATAATTATAGTCAGTGGCAGGAGTTGAGCCTTAGTGGGTTTGGGTGGCTCTGTCCTACACCTGTAACACCAAACCACACAGCATGCACATCATTTAGCATACCATGAGCTTATCAAGTCTGCAGCTGTTAATGTTAATAAGGTCTCTAAATGGATCACAGCTGATCTATAAAGGACTGAATGAGTAAAGACAATTAGCCATTCATTATAAAAATCATAGACGCCCAATTATAAAATATTTCCAAGAAAACACAAAGCTTGACAGTTCAACACTATTGTCAAATGAGGGTAATCACAGCAACTACACCATTCTGTGAGGAATGAAATGACAGACTTGCATAAGTTTTCTCAAATGATAAAAAGCCAAACCACACAGCATGCAGCAAAAAAGTGAAAGTCATATCTGTTCACATACATTTCTTAAGAGTAATCTCAGGATCTTTTGCAGGGCCTTGTATATGCTGCTGAAGAGCTGCAGGCAGTGAGAGGAGTGCAGCGGGTTACATGGTAGATTACTCTTTTCACAAGTGTGATCAGCATTTTGACAGAAACATGATTAGTACAAGCAGGCTTCAGCACACGCAGGCAGTCTGATACATTTCAAGAACTTTGAGTGGAAGTGAAACAATTGTGATGCAAATAGAGTTGACAGTTTAATCCGTCTCAGGCATGTTTTCAACTTCCTTATAAGGGCAATAAGCTTAGACACTGCTTGCTAAACCACAGCCCTGTGAGAACAGGATCTCACTGTGGAAGGTCAGTACAGCAAAATAAAAATAACCAAAGCTGCTTCGCACAATATTTGTTTGTTAAGCACCCATGGCTGGGGTCAGCGCATTTTAATGACCTGTCTAAGCAACAGTGCTCACGAATATTATACACTTTGTATAAGAAGAGAATGGTAGCATTCCCCATAACATAGGAACCAGTTATTAGTCAAATTTAAACACCTATCGAAGGTATTCTCCCTATTTAGGGGTTTCACCCTTTTATTGTTTTTATAAATGAAATCATGGTCAATACAATTTGGCTTTTTGGACAAGAATTTGCAAAAAAGCTTCTGACACATCAGCTGCACTCAGGTCATCTCCATTTCACCAGCTGTGACACAGCTGGAATCAACCAGCTGGGCCTCTGTTGGATCAGGTCAGTGCCTTTAAAGGGGGAATATTGATGCAATCATTTATCTTACACTATATATTTTTAATTCATTGACACTGGTTTGTAAAACTGTTTTCACTTTGAAATGAAAGAACCTTTCGTTTTGCAAATTCTTGTCAAAAAAGCCAAATTATATTGACCATGATTTCATTTATTAAAGCAATAAAAGGGTGAAACATTTGGGGGGGTGAATATATTCATAGGCATTATAAATTGACAATGTAAAGCATAATAAGTTAAGATTCCCAGATTTGGTCCCCCTCATTTTTATTTTGAGAGTTTTTATCAAAAAGATGCATGTGCTAAAAACAGGGTGTATAATGTGACTGGGGTTCTCATTGAGCCCTTTGTATTTTAATCTTTGGAGCAGCACAGTCCTCCTGTTTTAAACACTGTAATGTGGTAAATGTGATGCACTTTGAGTCTAGTTTAAACAGGTATTCTCACCTGTGTTTATGGCTTAATTCCTATCAACTCAATACTATGGAGGAGCAAAGGAAAGGCTCCTATCTGGAAAACCCCACAAACTGTTATGAAGTTGACTAAATAAGACCATAAGACTTCAGAGTATCAGTGACATCAGTGAGGCTCTGACAACAACACTACAACAACAATACTAAAAGACTGAGAAGCTCAAGCTGAGCACTTTTGTGAGCTAAAAAGTGATGTGAAAGTGTAGAGCAAGGGCTAGATCTGACCCACAGGACCTGTTACATTCCGAGGCATGCAACTTTTCACAAGTGTCATGGTGCCTGAGTGCCAGTAAGTACAGTATAAGAGAATCGGCTCAGCCTCCACTCATTGCCAGGCCGTCCTGCTAGTTAGGTGGTTTAGGATCACTCTGCTGCTGCTGCTGCCGCCGCCGCCGCCATCTTCCCTGATGACCTCTGACACCTTCCTGCCTCCACCCTCGAAATACCCCCAAGTCTAAGACTATTAGTGATTTATCTATAGCTTGTAACAGCCCCTTTTTGTCCGGTCTGTTTATCATTAAATCCTCTGAAACTCACCTTTTGTGTGTCTCTGCATTCTAGTTAATTTGCCCAAAACCTAAGGTAGAGCTTATCCTGCTTTATCATCCCTTTTGAAAACTATGGGGAACATAATAAATGATATGCAGTGCCTTGTGAACGTATTCATAACCCATGTACTTTCACATTTTGTCACATTACAGCCACAAACAACTACTTCTTCAAGCTTGTCCCACTTTCAGTATGGGGTCGCTGTGACAGATGTCTTCCAGGTGTTTCGGTCTTTGGCATCTTCCTCCCTTGCTCCCACGGATCACATGTCTGCGCTGATGGTATCCATCCACCTCTGCTTTGGGCGGCCCCTTCTTCTCCTTCCAGGTGGTTCCATTCTTAGGATTCTCTGTCCAATGTAGTTCTCATCCTTCCTCATCCTGAGTTGGTTTGGCCATGTCTTCACATGATGACATGGCCAAACCAACTCAATCTCGCTTTTTGGCACCTCACTCCGATGTTCACCACTCCCATTATCTCTCTGATCTTTTCGTTTCTCACTCGGTCTCTCCGGGTCACACCACTTGCCCATCTGTACATTTTCATCTCCACCACCTCCAACTTTTTGGTGCTTTTTTCAGTTGGGGCACAGTCTCCAGTCCATAGAGCATGGGGGGCTGGATCACAGTCCTTTCCTTTGACTCTTGCCAGCATCTTCCCCTCACACATCACACCCAACACCCTCTTCCAATTGTTCCATCCTGACTGGATTCTTCAGTTGATCTCTACTTCCACTCCTCCGTCCACCTGTATCACACTTCCAAGGTACTTTAATACCGTCACTTCTGGCAGCTGTTGATCTTGCATTTGTATACTTCCCATCGACACTCCGTGCAGGCACATGTACTCCGTCTTCACTCTCGACACCTTCGTTCCTCTCCTTTCCAGTCTATCATGCCACTTCTCCAGGTCTTCCTCCAGCTCTGTCTTCTCACAGCAAAGGACCACATCGTCTGCAAACATCATACTCCATGGGGCTTCTTTTCTGATGTCATCTGTAAGGTTGTCCATGATGATGGCAAACAAAAAGAGGCTCAGGGCCACTTCCACCCTGAATGGTTCCGTTGCTCCTGGCACGCACCTCACCACTGTCTCACTCTCCTTGTACATGTCTTGGACTATACGGATGTACTTCTCTGGGATATTCTTTGCTCGTATACACAAGTACAGCTCCTCCCTTGGAACCATGTCATAGGCCTTCTCCAGATCAATGAACACACAGCTCTTTGTGGCCCTCCCTGTACTTCTCCTGCAGTTGCCCCAGGGTGAAGATGGCATCCGTCATCGACTTCCCTTTCATAAACCCAAACTGCTCTTTACTGACGTTAACCAATTCTCTCAGTCGGTTCTTGATGATGCGCTCAAATAGCTTCATGCTGTGGCTCATGAGTTTGATTCCACAGTAGTTCCCACATGACATTCTGTCTCCTTTGTTCTTGTAGATGGGGATTAGTACACTTTTCTGCCAAGACTCAGGGACTCTTTCTTCCTCATAAATTTTGTTCAGCGTTGCACACAGAAATGTCATTCCCTCCTCTCCTAGGCACTTCCAGACTTCAGTGGGCAGGTTGTCAGGGCCCACTGCCTTTCTGTTCCTCATCCTCTTGAGCGCCCTCTTCACCTCTGCCCCTGTGATGTTTTCCAGGTTTTCTTCATTCATAAATTGTTTGACGTAGGCATGCCACCCCCTCAGGATTCTTCATCCTTCACTAGCACATCCCCCTCCCCACTCCTGATGTGCTTGGTTTGGTAGCCGTCCTTAGAGTTCATGTCTCTGTTTTGCCATCCTCAGCAGCTTCTTCGTGCCTTCCACTGTGTCCAGGTCCTCGTAAAGCCAGTCGTAGGCGCTTGCTTTCGCTACTGCCACTGCTTTCTTTACTTCTTTCCTTGCTTGCTTGTAGTTGGCTTTGTTTTCTTTTGATAGATCCTCAAAGTCTCTTCTTCGCTTCTTTCTTTTCACATATGTGCCTCTGTACCTCATCGCACCACCACCATGTCTCCTTTCCAACTTTCACCTTTCCTGAGGTCTTGCCAAGGACTTCTTCTCCCAGTGTTCTCATGTCCATTCCAGCCACATACATTCATGTATTTTATTGGGATTTTATGTGACTGACCAACACTA
>VUQH01083212.1:0-21089 GCA_015106775.1 Etroplus canarensis
GATGAACGAATTTTGGTCTGAAACGTGGAAATCAACCCCAGAACCAAAGCTAAATACCTTGTGAAGATGATGGCTGAAGCTGGTAAGAGTGTGTCATTATCCACAGCCAAACAAGTCCTGTACCGACATGAGCTAAAATGCCACTCAACCAGGAAGAAGCCATTACTCCAAAAGCGACATAAAAAAGCCCGATTACAGTTTGCAAACACACACAGGGACAAAGACCCTCATTTTTGGAGACATGTCCTATGGTCTGATGAAACTAAAGTGGAACTGTTTGGCTATAATGACCATCGTTACATTTGGAGGAAAAAGGGGGAAGCTTGTAAACCTGAGAACACCATCCCAGCTGTGAAGTATGGGGGTGGCAGCATCATGTTGTGGGGCTGTTTTGCTGCAGGAGGAACTGGTGCACTTCATAAAATAGATGGCATCATGAAGAAAGAACATTATGTGGAAATATTAAAGCCACATCTCAAGCTATCAGCCAGGAAGTTGAAGCTTGGATGCAAATGAGTCTTCCAAATGGACAACGACCCTAAGCATACCACTAAAATTGTCACAAAGTGGCTTAAGGACAACAAAGTAAATGTTTTGGAATAGCAATCACAAAGCCCTGATCTCAGTCCCATAGAAAATTGGTGGGCAGAATTGAAAAGGCGTGTGCGAGCAAGGTGGCCTACAAACCTGACTCAGCTGCACCAGTTCTGTTAGGAGGAATTGGTCAGAATTCCAGCAAACTATTGTAAGAAGCTTGTGGAAGGATACTGAAAACGCTTGACCCAAGTCATAGAGTTCAAAGGCAATGCTACCAAATACTAAGGAAATGTATGTAAACTTCTGACATCAAAGAAATGAATAAAAATCTCTCTAAATTATTCTCTCTCTCATTACTGCAGCGTTTAGCAAATAGAAATAATTTTGGCATTCTTAACTGAACTAAAACAGGAGAAGTTTAGTCTGATTTAATTTCAGACAGTGAGAAAAAAATGTTTGTGTCTTTTTACACAGTGTATGTAAACTTCTGGTTTCAACTGTATCTACAGTCTTGTGCAAAAAGGAAGCTTTCACAGGGATCTATACAGATGTGAAAAACTAAATGCACCCCATGATTTAATAGCTTGCAGAACAACCTTTATCAGCAGTAACTTGAAGTCATTGTTTTCTGTATGATTTCATTGGTCTCTCACATCATTGTGGAGGAAGTTTGTCCCACTCTTCTTTACAGTGTGGCTTCAGTTCTTTGAGGTTTGTGTGCACAGTTCTCAAAATGTTCCTTCACAGCATTTCAATTGGGTTGAGGTCAGGAATTTAAATGGACCATTGAAACACCTGATTCTGATTCATTTCTTTTTCAGCTATCCTGTTGTAAATTGTACATTGTGGCTGGGATCATTGTCCTGCTGCGTGATGCAAAATCATCCAAGCTTTAACTGTTGGACAGATGGCTTTACGCTTGACTCTAGAACACTTTGGTAAACAGAGAAGTTCACGATCGACTCAATGACTGTAAGGCGCCCAGATCTTGTGACTGTGAAACTACCCCAAATCATCACACCTCTACCACCGTGCTTGACATTTGACATAAGATGTTTGTCTTTGTGCGCTGTGCTTAGTTTTCACCAAATGTGGTGCTCTGCATTATATCCAAACATCACGTGTTCTTACAGAGAAGTGCATGTGTTAAATTGCAGCCTTATGAAACTGAAGGTAAAGCTGCATTTAACAGACACCCAAAAGGTTGAAATTAGTTACAGCAATATACAGTGATTAATAACTGTAATGTTTTATTTGCTTACACTGTTGAACACTGTAGATAACGTGTAGCTGAGGACTGTTAGCCTAATGCAGAATAACTTAATTTAAAATGTTGAAAAAAATCTTCAGTTACAAACAGCTGAGATTTAAAAAAAGATATTTCAGCAAGTGTATTTTGGGTATAGACAAAAAAGCTACAACAAAAAACAACAACACAACTAAACAAGCAACATATTTGTGGCAGTTATGGCAAAAAGTCATTAATAACAACTATTAATTAACACTATACACTGATTAAAAAACAATACACATTATTTGATTATTTGAGTAAGTTAAAAAGTTGTGTAGAAGATAGGTGACCATCAGTGAGTAACAGCATGGCTTCATGCCAAGAAAGAGTACAGATGCTTTGAGAGTCCTGATGAAGAGGTATAGAGAAGGTCAGAAGGAATTGCACTGTGTCTTTGTTGATTTAGAGAAAGCACATGCTAGGGTGCCAAGAGAGGAACTATAGTTTTGTATGAGGAAGTCAGGAGAGGCAGAGAAGTATGTGAGAGTGGTGCAGGACATCTATGAGGACAGTGAAATAGTGGTGAGGTGTGTGGTTGGAGTGACCGATGGGTTAACTGTGGTGGTGGGATTAATCAGGGATCAGCTGTGAGCCCCTTCCTATTTGATGTTGCAGATAACATTGTGATCTGTAGTGAGGGTAGGGAGCAGATGGAAGAGAGCCTAGAGAGGTGGAGGTATGCACTGGAGAGAAGAGGAGTGAAGGTCACTAGAAGCAAGACAAAATACATGTGTGTGAATGAGAGGGAGGCAGGTGGAATGGTGAAGATGAAAGGAGTAGAGGTATTGAAAGTGTGTGATTTTAAATACCTGGGGTCAACAATCCAAAGCAACGGACAGAGCACAAGAGAGCCCATATCAGACTGTGGAAATAGACTTCCAAGGAACTCACTGCTGATAACGCAGCTGGTTGCTATCAGACTGGCTAGGTCATTAGACAGGAAGAAACCAATGCAAGTGAGTTTGTGACCTTGAAGTTTAGCGTCATTACTGTGTCCAGTTATTCGTCAGCATGCATATTGAATCACATCTGTTGAGAGATTCAGGTTAAGATACAGCTCGCCACTGTGCCTACTGTTTTCTGTTGGGCTTTACAGATAGGAGTGACTCATCACCAGCTCTGCAGGGCCTCCTAATGCCTGGGGTCAGTGATGTCATTAAGGCTACTGCCATGTCTATGCGAGAAACTGGATAGTGGACATTGTGTTTGATGTGCAAGGGTATCACAGTGAAGGAAAGAAAAAAGGAAACCACTGCAAATGTTTACAACAATACAATATTAGAAAGACTTTAAAAAGTACAACCTGCATATACTAAACAGAATAAAATAACATTTTTGATTTAGATACAAAAAACATCTTTTTCTGTAGTGTGTTTTATATTGATCAATATCATTGTTATTTTTAAATTAAAAGACAGAGTGTAGAGGGGCAGAAAATATATGATGTCCAGCCAACTATGGCTCTCTAGGAACCTCTGCTGGTAATTTATAGAAAAACAGCAAACTCTTTTCATGCGTCACTATAAGCCAATATCAGCCAATAATATATACACATTTGTCTACAATATATATATTGTTATATAATGATTGTTTGCGTTAACAAATGTATGTTAGACTTGACTGATGATGACACTGAATCAGCATCAGTTCAATTGCATATATTGTGGCCACTAGGGGTCAGCAAAACGAGCTGTAAATACAACATTCCTACCTACTATATAACTCATGAAGTTTTTGCTAAACTGTGACAATAAGGACAAAATGCCAACAAAATAACTGAAAGCAAAGTTGCTGATTAGCACAATGAGCTGATAGCTGCTAAATGCTCCACTATGTTCTCCGAAGGCTGGCTCTCCAGTTGATGTTTCAAATAAGATAAAATATGCTTTTTTTGTGCCAAAGTTACTGTAGGAATTTCCTGTGTCACAGTAGCACAATAATAAAACACAACCTATAACAAAATTAAGTGCAATAAATATATACGTTACTAGAATAAAATTCAACATGACAAAACAGATATGTAAATAAGGTTAAAATTACATAAAAGAAATAATAAAGTAGAATAAAATAAACAACACAAGCTCAGTACGTGAAAAGTTGAATACAGCATTATGTGAAAGGTGAATCTAATACAGTGTGAAGTTCAGTAAGTTAAAATCTAAATGTGGATTAATCCACATTGGTAATTTGACAGAGGTTTTACACCAGATGCCCTTCCTCAGGCAACCCTCTATGGTGAGAGGGGCTTGTGTCTCCACCTGGAATTGAACCAGGGACCTTTTGCTTGTAAGGCGAATGTGTAAATCACTACACTAAGTTAAAATCTTAATATGATGAAAAAATCATTTATAATCTTAGTAATATGGCAGTAGTACGTAGGGGGTTTATACATACATTATTGCTGAACATCTGCCTTCTATGACTAGAAGAGAGGCTGAACAAATGTGAACCAAGCAGGAAAGGTGCAGTATAAAATCACAAAAATGAGCTAATAGACCTGCATCATTTATTTACTGTCATAAAAGAAAAGTACACATTTATCATAGGGCTTACTCTTAAATTTTTGAAAGTTCACTAAATCATTACATCTAATTGCTGAGTGAAATGTGACATTTTCTTTAAATATTTAATAAGTCATGTACAAAATACTTAGTGGGGTAGTCCACTAAGTTAGTATTGCACTTACATTAAGCTAATGGACTTGCAAGATGAAAGTTAAGGAATAAAATAAGGCATTAGACTCTTAGATACCCCATTATTTCCCAGTAACATCCTTCAAAATTACTTAAAGATACACTACAGTTTTGCTCAGTCGTCTCTTTCATTAGACACTTCTTGCCTGGTAACTGTATCTAATTGTCAAACCCAAACCTTAGAAAGCTCTCTTCAGAGGCCCAGAACATTTTCTACTGTTTTCACAGGAATTGTAGTACTCTATTTGACAGGTAAACTGAACTTAATACTTAAAATTCTGTATGGATGGAGGAAGGAGTCAGCCCTTTCATCAGAGTGATTTACTGAGAAGGTTAGTGCTTCATTAATTATGCTAAATTGGAGGACCGTCTAGCAGCAAGAGGTGAAATATGAAAAGATAACAGTCATATCACAGATGGTACTGTCCTTGGCATCGTCTTCGCTGTAAACTGAATAGGTGGTCATTGCTAAAAATGGAAGCCTGTGGCAGTTTTTCTTTTCTAAAACTGGGAAATTCATTCTTTCTGTGATTATATACACTTACTGCCCAACTATGTACACCTTGCTAATACTGGGTTGGACCCTTTTTGCCTTCAGAACTGCCTTAATTCTTTATGGCATAAATTCAACAAAGTGCTAGAAACATTTCTCAGAGATATTGGTCCATATTGAAATCACACAGCTGCTGCAGATTTGTTTGTAATACATCTATGATGAAAATCTCCTGTTCCTCCACATCCCAAAGGTTCTCTTTTGGGTTGAGAGCTGGTGACTGGAAGCCATTTGAGTACAGTTAACTCATTATCATGTTCAAGAAACCAGTTTGAGATGGTTTGAGCTTTGTGACATGGTGTGTTATCCTGCTGGAAGCAGCCATCAGAAAATGGGTGCACTATGGTCATAAACAAGTAAATATGATTAGCAGCAATACTCAATAAGCTGTGGCATTTAAACAATGCTCACTTGCTACTAAGGGGCCCAAAGGGTGCCACCACCACCACCAGCCTGAACTATTGATACAAGGCAGGATGGACCCATACTTTCATGTAGTGTACACCAAATTCTGACCCTACCATCTGAATGTCACAGCAGAAACTGATAATCATTAGACCAGGCAACGTTTTTCTAATTTTCTGTTATCCAGTTTTGGTGAGCACGTGTGAACTGTGGTCTCAGTTTCCTGTCCTTAGCTGACAGGAAAGGCACTCGGTGTGATCTTCTGCTACTGCAGCCCATCTGCTTCAAGGTTTGACATGTTGTGCATTCAGAGATGCTCTTCTGCATACCCTGGTTGAAGCGAGTGATTATTTGAATTGCTGTTGCCTTCCCATCAGCTAGAAGCATTGTGGCCATTCTCCTCTAACCTCTGGCATCAACAGAGAACTGCCACTGGATATTTTTTTTTCACTTTTTTGGACCAGTCTCTGTAACTCCTAGAGATAGTTGTGCAGGAAAATCTCAGTAGATCATTAGTTTCTGAAATACTAAGACCAACCTGTCTGGCACCAATAACCATGCCATGTTCTAAGTCACTTAAATCACCTTTCTTCCCCATTATGATGCTTGGTTTGAACTTCAACAAGTCTGTATGCCGAAATGCATTGAGTTGCTGCAAAGTGATTGGCTGACTAGATATTTATGTGAATGAGTATTGAATAAGTGTGCAGAAACAAAATATACCTCCTGTTGAAATTCATTTGTTTCAAAGTTCTGCTGGCTGTCAAAAAATGAGACAATTTGTGTCCATGAACATGAACAAATAGATTACCTTCTCATAAATGTTTCACACTTTTGTTATGCGACTTGGCTTTAGTGCTTTACTAGAAAAGATGTTATCGTTTCTAAAGTTGATGTTTAAATGATCTTGGAAATTTATTGTTTTATGAGAGGTGAGTGTTTTTATATACACTACCAGTCAAAAGTTTGGACACACTTTCTCATTTAATGGTTTTTATTTATTTTTTTATTTTGACTATTTACAGGGTAGATTCTCACTAAGGCCATCAAAACTATGAATAAACACATATGGAATTATGTAATAAGAAAAAAGTGTGAAATAACTAAAAACATAACAAAACACAGTTACCCATCAGAGTCCAACTGTACACGGAACGCAGAGCTTTCGCAGCTGTCTCAGCTGCTTCTTCAGTGACATCTGAGTTACTCCCTCTCAGCTGCGAAAGCTCTGCGTTCCGTGTACAGTTGGACTCTGATGGGTAACTGTGTTTTGTTATTAATAATATGACGGAGTCAGGTAACAACTTTCACAGTAACTCAAAACATGTTTTATATTTTAGATTTTTCAAAATAGCCACCCTTTGCTTTGATTACTGCTTTGCACATTCTTGGCATTCTCTTGATGAGCTTCATGAGGTAGTCACCTGAAATGGTTTTCACTTCACAGGTGTGCCTTGTCAGGGTTCATTTGTGGAATTTCCTGCCTTAATGGGGTTGGGACCATCAGTTGTGTTGTGCAGAAGTCAATGAGAAGGTGTGTCCAAACTTTTGACCGGTAGTGTAGGTGCAGCGATTAACTGAAACACACAGACATAAATGGAAATACGTATGGAGTACATAAGGGAAAACGCAGCATGTACAATTCTAATCACCCTGAGAGTCAATATTTTATTCTTCAACACAGCCTGAACTCTTTTAGCCAAGCTTTCTGTCATTTCTTTAAGTCGTCTTCAGGAATAGTTCTCCAGGCTTCTTGAAGGACATCCCAAAGCTTTTCTTTGGATGCTCGCTGTCTTTTGTTCTGTTCTCTGTCAGGATGATCCCACACTGCTTCAGTAATGCTGAGGTCCATTTCTCATTCCATAAAACCTGCTGCCACTGATTTTCAGTCTCGTCTGTAGTCTGGCATGCCTCAGCCTTCTCTCCCTGTTTTCTACCTTAAGACTGGCTTCCTGACAGCCACCTTTTCCTTTTCTGATGAGGCTTTGGTGAATAGTAAACGGATTAACCGAAAGTCCACATGCACCTCTCAGGTCTTTGCTGGATTTTTTCTTATGTCTTAATGACCTGACTTTCAGGGACTGTTTATCTGCTGTAGATAGTTTTTTAGGCCTGCCACTTCTTCTTCTGTCCTCCACTTGTCCAGTTTCGTCTGATTTTTTAAGGATAAAGTGCACATCATGCCTGTGCCACTGGACTGAGAATGAGTGAAAACGCAGCCAAAATCCAAAGAAAAACTTTTAAAGACTTTCAGAAAGCCTGGAGAACTATTGCTGAAGCCCACTGTAAAATTTTAAATAAAGTAAAATACAAAGAAAAAAGGGGTGGCTCCAACTTTTGCACAGTGCTGCATTTTTTAAAAATGATACTATAGTTTCATTTTTCTTCATATCCATCCACCCATCCATTTTCTTCTCCTTATCAAAGTCAGGGTCGTGGGGGGCTGGGGTCCAGCTGTCCCTGGGCGAAAGGCAGGGAAAACCCTGGACATGCTGTCAGTCTATCAGAGCTAACAGAGAGACAGACAACCATAAACACTCACTTTCACACCTACGGTCCATTTACAATCTCCAGTTAAGCTAACATGCCTCTCTTTGGGAGGAGAGAGCCCACACAAGCATGGGGAGAACATGAAAGGCCATACAGGAGTGCTGGAGGGCACAGTGGTTAGTACTGTTGCCTCACAGCAAGAAGGGCCTTGATTCAAATTCACTGGCTGGCTGGGGCCTCCCTGTGTGGAGTTTCCATGTATTTTTTTTATATTTTCTTATTTAATTTTTAAGAAGTTATTTATTTTAAGTAGTTATACTTTAAAAGCGTGGTTATTTTTGAATATAAGGTTAGTTTTCAGAAGTTTTCTTAAGCAGTTTAACAAGTGGTCTTTATTTTTTTAAACACATGCCTGATTTTTTGTATTTATTTCAGAACAGGCCTTTTGTCATTAATGAACTTTTAAATTAGGAAGATGTTGGAAGATGTTATTTTTCTTAAGATTTTTAAAAACACAAACTCATTCAAACTAGACATCTTGTTCAGTGTGTGTGTTCATTATATCCTTGGAAAGTGGAGATATGATGGAACCATCAGCACCGCTACAAACCCTCTGTGTCACTGTGATAACAAAAAAACTGTTTGACACGGGATTTTGAATTTTGGCAAAGTGACTGACCTCAATGAGGTCTGGAACTGATTAGATTTTCTAGCCTCACATCAAGTCAAGTAGAGTCAGGTCAGGTCAGCATTAATGAACTAGTTTTCCTCACGCTGTGGGAACTCAACTCATTGTTAGGAACAAAAACAGTTCTGATAAGGCCTGGGTTAAGATTAGATAATGGCTCTGGTCAGCCTCTAGAAAGAGGAATGGAAATCATTCTAATCTACTCTGAGGTGATTAAAACGTGACTCTGACCCCATACAGCACTGCGCCCAGCCTGGAGCCGACGTCCACCAGTGTCCGACCGCTCAGGTCTGGAAGGACGTGCTGGAACAGGAACTGAAGCTCCGACACAGAGAACGAGTGCGAGATGAAGTCTGCAGGAGGATAAGAGCAGGTTTATTATCATCAGTATTATTAGAACGATTGCTGGGCCCGGCTGCTGTCTCCCTTCAGCTGCCTGTAACATAACAAGTCTGTTCTGTCACCTTATTCATCCAAACACTCACTGACGTTCAAAGTACAACAGAGTAATGTAAAGCTCATCATCAGATGGCGCTCCACGTGGATGTCCACGTTTCCTCCAGTCTGACGTGACACCACAAGGCTACAGGGGAATCAGAACACCTACTCATCCACAGTGGCTACATACAGTGAAAAAGCATGATATAACAGGATACACAGTTCTGTGGAAAAACTAAGTGCACCTTTACTGCTTCCATAGGAATTAAGAGGGTAAGTAGCAGCCAAGTGCTGGTAATCAAATGCAGTTTGACCAACTCTATAAAAGCAGAAGCTCTGGCAGTTTGCTGCTCTCAGATGTGTGTTAACTAGAGTTGGGAAGCATCAGAGACCTCACAATACGATATTATCACGATACTTCACTCACGATACAATATTATCACGATACTTCACTCACAATACGGTATTAATGTGATTTTAAACCTTTTGCAATATGCTCAGTACCTTCAGCTGCTCCCTTGGATTCTCCCCAAGGGTTCGCTGCCATAAATTAATCCGTATTGGTAATCTGGCACAGTTTTTTTGCACCGGATGCCCTTCCTGACGCAGCTCTCCATGGTGAGAGGGGTTTGTGTCCCCACCTGGAATCAAACCAAGGCCCTTCGTCTTATAAAGCGAATATGTAAACCTCGCTTGTAATGTGAATGTGCAAACCACTACACTATGGGAACAATAATATACTGCAATACATTGCGATTTTCCACCTCTTCTACCTGCAAATTATGTCCCAAAAGGTAAGATTTGTGAATATATGATTTATCTAATAGGAGAAAGTTCTCAGTCTGTTCCTCTCACAATGCCATGATATGCAATATTTATATGCTGCGATCTTCCCAGGAATGGATGTTCCAGCAAATTCACCCCAAGGTCAGACTGTGAGATGCTCAGAGAAATTGCAAAAAAAACAAAGAAGTGCAACTCAGACTCTACAGGCCTCAGTTCGCATCTGAAATGTTAAAGTTTATGTCAAGAAAACTAAAAAAAAGACTGAACAAGTACGGCTTGTTTGGAAGGGTTTGCCAGGAGAAAGCCTCTTCTCTCTGAAAAGAAAAATACACCTTCAGTTGCTCCTTTCTGTATTGGTAATTTGGCAGAGGTTGTACTTTCACTTGTCTCACTTGTTCGGCAAATGTGTAAAAATCATGCAAGCAAAGTTGCAAGTTTTCAAAGCTGCATCTGAACAAACCACAAGAATTCTGGATCAATGTCCTTTGGAAAGACAAGACCAAAGTGGAGATATTTGGCCATAATGCACATCACCACATCTGGCGAAAACCAAACACAGCATACCAACTGCCAAGCGCGGCGGTGGAGGGTTGATGATTTGAGCTTGTTTTGTAGCCACAGGCCCTGAGCACCTTGCAGTCACTGAGTCAACCATGAACTCCTCTGTATACCAAAGGATTCTAGAGGCAAATGTAAGGCCATCTCTCCGACAGGTAAAGCTAAAACTGGGTCATGCAACAGGACAATTATCCCAAGCACAGCAAATCTACAACAGAATGGCTGAAAAAGAAAAGAATCATGGTGTTGCAATGACCCAGTCAAAGTCCAGACCTCAACCCCATTAAGAGAGCTACGCATAAATGAACACCCACAAACCTCCATGAACTGAAGAAACAACGTAAAGTAAAGTGGGCCAAAATTCCTCTATACAATGTAAGAGACTGATAAATTCAAATAAGATACATTATTAAAGTTATTGCTGCTAAAGGTGGTTCTACAAGCTAGTGAATCATGGGGTGTACTTAGTTTTTCACATCACTGCATAGAGTCCTGTTAATACTATCTTTTTCACTTGACTGCATGTCCTTGTGTGTGTCTGCCAGAGAGTATAATCCCAGCTTCAGTTGGCTCTGTGAATCTCATTTTGGCCTCTTTAATTCTGGCAGAGCTCACAGCTGAAAGCACTACTAAATGTCTGGATGTGAACTTTTTAAAAATGGTTTTCATCCTCAAAATGAACAAGAATTAAAATTTTTAATAGGTTTCACTTTGACTGTCTGCCTGGTGTCAAATGTGAGCAGCGGTGATGTGTTCCCACCCAGAGGTGCGGTCCTGTGGGATCCACAGCTGAGGCAGTAGTTCCGGCTCATGAGACCCTGCTCACACAGAGAGTCCACCTGCTCGTCATCATACAGGAAGCTGTCCACGTGAGCAGTCGGCCGCGACTGCTGCTGCATCTGAAACACATACCAGCATCTTCTTCACCATCATCATCACCACCACCACCATTACCATGCCAGGGATTTTACGGAATCTCACAGACCTCCTGACTGCTCTCTGTTTGGTAACAATGGACTCTAATTTAAGCAGAATATACACTGGCCACTTTATTAGATACACCTGTTCAGCTGCACATCAACGCAAGTATCTGGTCAGTCAAGTCACATAATGGCAACTTAATGCATGTATGCATGCTCCAGGCAACCCCCTAAAACTCAAATCAAGCATCAGAATGGGGAAGAAAGTCGATTTAAGAGACTTTGAACGTGGCACGGTTATCGGTGCCAGACGCACTGGTCTGAGTATTTCACTGCTGATCTCTCAGGAATGTTTCCAGTGCCTTGATGAAGCTATGTCACAGAGAAGTAATGTAGTTCTGAAGGCAAACGGGGGTCCAATCATGTACTGTCAAGGTGTACCTAATGAAGTGGCCAGTGTGTGTATGTCTCTCATGATTAATAATAAAAAAATCATTAAAAATATCCAAAAGAAAAGATATGAATAAAAACTTAAAACATAAAAGTCTGAAAGAAATCCCAAATATATTTGCAAAAATAAAGAAGCAATGTCCAAACATACTTACAGAAGTAAACATATTTTTCCAAAATAATGATAATAATAATTCTTTAAAAGTCTGAAGTGTGGAGAATACTTCAAAAATGAAATTGTTATAAAAAAAAGCTTCAAATAAAGATTAAAAATATATATTTAAAAAAGTAACAAAATAAAATGCGGCCAAGAATTTTTTTTAATACTGAAAAAATGTCAAATAAAAATAAACACTGCAATCTGAAAAATATCAGAAATAAATTTTTAAAATTACTTTTATTGTTAGTTTATGCAAAAACATATACAAAACTATATCAGTAAAAATGCCCCCAAAACAGATGTAAGTCTTTATTAAAAACTGTAAAGTACTGGACACGACGCAGTGATAGAACAGTATAAAAACCTGTCTTTATAACTCAGGTTCTGACTGTAAAACGTGTCAGGTCTCCAAGCTGTGGATGACAGACACTGATACTGAACAGCAGTATACAGGCCTCTGTAGTATTCAGCTGTAGTATTACGCAGCACGATGCAGTACCTTATGGTAGGCAGCGGTCTCTGAGGACAACATGGCGTCTGGTGGCAGACTGGCTCTCAGGTCTTCTGCAATGCTCTGCAGCATCACCTTCTTATTGTCCACCAGCAGCTCGTCCAACTCATCTGCAGGAGGACACATGCACAGGAAATCAGATTTTTCAGTGAAAAACAAAATCAACATAGAAAACAGGCGCGGAAAACTTTGGGCACAATCTTCAGGCTCATGTGCAGCCCTGCGTCCTATTACAGATCTGCAGAAGAGACTAAACCTAATTTTGCAAAAGTGAAAAAAGTGTTCAGAAACTGTGTATATTGTGGAGCAATTTCAGAATAATGTTCCTCATTGTAAAATTGCAAAGACTTCATGTACAGTACACAATATCATCAAAAGATTCAGAGAGTCTGGAGACATCTCTGTGACCAAGGGACACAGCTGAAAACCAGTACTGGATGCTGGCGATGTTCAGGCCCTCAGGCAGCACTGCTAACAAACAGAAATTCTTTCTGAAATCATGGATGCCACATCTTCCAAGCTAAGGAGCAGAGGGACCATTGTTATCAGCGCTCAGTTCAAAAGCCTGCACGTTTGATGGTACGGGGGCGCATTAGTGCCTATGGTACTGACAACCTGCACATCTGGAAAGGCACCATCAATGCTGAAAGGCGTATACAGGTTTCAGAGCAACATATGCTCCCCTCCAGCAAGACAATGCTAAACCACATACTGCACGGCTTCACAGTAGAGGAGTCCGGGTGCTGGACTGACCTGCCTGCAGTCCACACCCTTCACCAAGTTAAAACATTTGGCACAATGCAATGCAAAATACAGAAAAGAAGAACGAGGCCTGTAGCGCAACTGGAATCCTGCATCAGACATGAACAGGGCAACATTCCTCTACCAGAGGTCCAGCAGCTGGTCTCCTCAGTTCCCAGATGTTTATGGACTGTTGTTAAAAGAGGGGACGCTACACAGTGGGAAACATGTCCCTGTCCCAACTTTTCTTAGACGTGTTGCTGCCATCAAATTGAAAATGAGCTAGACTATTTCATGAAACAGTAAACTGTCTCACTTTCAACACTTGCCATGTTTTCCATGCACTTTTGTGAAGAAAATATTGTCTCATGAGATCTGAAATCACTGCATTGTGTCCCAACTTTTTTGGAATCAGGGTTTGACTAACATGGTCCTCCACATGTTCTTCCACATGTTCTCATGTGATGGCGCTGAACACTGCAACACTAACAGTACTCCAGCACTGGGGGTCCAGGATCATCTTTGGCATGGGGTGGGTGAGGTGCCACCCCATGCCCCCCTTTCTAGACACGCCCCAACCAAGATTCTCTGGCACCCATTCCACATAAACACTGAGAAAACGCCCTCAGAACTCGCCTGAAAATCTTCCAGTTTTTAAGTTTAAGTCAGTATTTAAGGAAATCAGTAACAGCTGCCTGCACATGCATGGGGACACAGCAGACAGGAACTCTTTAGCCCTCATTCGGGCTGGTTACAAATCAGGATGATGGTTTTCCTCTCCGGCTGTCCTGCAATAAGTCCTCCACAGTGAAGCCCTGAAGCAGACCATGTGCTGTGAAGCTTTACCTGAGTTTCTCATCCAGTCCAGCAGCTGAGCGACACCTGACGGACTCAGTCTGCTCAGCAGCTGCTTCACTTCTGATTTAGCTTCAGACAAATTCATGCTGAACCACTAAAACCAGCAGGAATCCACCAGGAACCCGGTAAACACGCCGTACGGCGCCGCCTTCCTCCTGCGTCATCTCCGTTCACTACAGCGGATGGTGTCCAGGGTGACGGTGGGCGGGACAACCGCCCCAAGCCAGCCAATCAGACATCAGTAGTGCCCTCTGACAGACAGGAGAGCTGCCAGAGGTTCAATGATCAGATGGATAGATAGATAGATAGATAGATAGATAGATCTTTATTCAAATTGAGAAATTCTTATGTTACAGCAGCAAGCAACACAATAGCAATTTAAGATACTAAATTATTAAATATACAGTAGTAATTAATACAATAAAATATGAAATATGCAGTAAAAATTCTGGTAATTATACAAAGCCTACAAAAAGTATCCACCCCTCCATGTTTAACCTTTTTTTGCTTTAACGAATTAAATCATGGTCAATATAATTTGGCTTTTTTTTATAACAAGAATTGCAGTTGAAGTTTTACAAACTAATGTCAGTTAATTTAAAATATAAAAGGTAAAATAAATGTTTGCACGACTCTCTTCTGGATGGTTGGTAGGTAGGTAAGGTAAAGTCCTTTGGGCTTTTACACCCTTAGGTTACGAGACTCATCGGGCCGGCGCTTATCCCCGGATTCTGTAGCGTGAAGTGACTTAGGAGTTAGATGGGACGCTGGTCCATCGCAGGTCACCTTCCCAGTATTTGCTGGTACCCATTTTTTACTGCTGAGTGGACAGAGGCACACTTGCTGTTGGGACCTTGCCTAAGGGTCTTGGCACGGTGGGGGGTCTGACTGGGATTCGAACTCATGACTTCTCCATCATTACGCCACCATTACACCACCGCCCCCGCATTTGGATGGTTGACCCCAGGTATTTAAACTCATCCACCTTCACTAGGTAGATGAGTTACCTTCTTCTTCTTTTTTCATTAGGGCTTACCACAGCGGATCATCTGCCTCCATCTCACCCTACCTCTTGCATCTTCTTCTGTCAGTCCAACCCTCTGCACGGAAGAAGTAAAAGAAGAAAAAAGAGGAGCTGATTTTAGCCCACAAAAAGTTCTGTGAAGAGCAGAAACTCCAGTTAAGTCAAGAAGTCGCTGATTTAACACAGCAGATGGAAACTCTCCAGCTCAAATTGATGGTTGCAGGGAAAACACTCAAATTGGACTGGACAGATCACAAAAATCAGTTGGTATACAAAAATAATAGATGTGAGGCAGCCATTCAATACAGTATCAAACTTAATCAAGAACTCACAAAGCACATTTACAAAGAGGATGATCGCATCCTTAAACATGACAACAATTTCTACAGATTGAAAGGTCTGCATCTCGTCAAGGAGCTGGAAGCGGAAATTGCACAACTCAAAACAAATCCTTGAAGATAACAGAGAAGAGTACTGTGAGTTGGATGCAACATATTGGGTGGTAAAAATGAACAAAAAAGACCTACAATTTCAGCAAAAGCATTCTGTACGGAAGAAAAATGCAGAAATCAGAAAGCTGCAAATGAAAATCAGTCAGCTGGAAGCTAACTTGCTGTGCATCAAGCAAAACATTCACCAGTCCATGAGGGCCTTTGGCAATGAAAAGGAGTTCAAACCAAAGTTCCTCTCACTAAAACAGAAGCATTTAGATGGTGATAGGAATGCGCTTGTGTCTGAGCTAACAAATTAAATTTCTTCCATATAAACGAGAAAAGGTATGAAAACTTGTTAGAGAAGAAGTTCAGAGAGGGTCACCCGTGAGAAGCAGATAGCAGAGAATGAGATCAGTGAGATTCCAAGGGATTATTATGAAACAATCAGTCACACTATTGTCGCTGTAAATATGTTCAGCTGCACAGTCATGCAAATATCTGATCAGCCAATCACAAGGAAGCTGTCTGATCACTTTATCAGGTACACTTGTCCAACTTTACTTTTAGACATGATTGCTAATGCCTGTAAGCTGACATTTAAACATTTAATTAATCAATTGATCAATCAATCGAGAGAAATCAATATATCAATTAACATATTAATCAGAAGAACTCAGTCAATCTGTCAGTCAGCCAATCAATGTATTTTGAAATGATCAAGTTAAAGACCATCAGCTGACATTTAAACCATTAATCAATCAAATACAAGATCAATTTCAAGATCAATCAGTTAATAAAGATCAATCAATCTATCAAGATCAATCAGCCAATCACTTAGGCAATAAATCACTCACTCAGTCAATGAAAAAAAATTGATGTTCAATTAAATAATAAAAATCAATCGAGATGTTTTTGTTGGTGTTTTGTGTTTGATATGTAAAAAAGTTCAGCTAGCTGAAGGCTTCTTCCTGTTTAAAGGGAGTTTTTCTTTCCCACAGTTGCCGAGTTCTGCTCATAGTGGATCACTGGATTGTTGGGGTTTTCTCTCTGATACTGTAGGGTCTTTACCTTACAGTTTAAAGTGCCTTGAGGCAACTTTTGTTGTGAATTGGCGCTATATAAATAAAACTGAAATGAATTGAATTGAATTAGCACTTTATAACAGGCTTGCTTCGTTAGAGTTACAGAGACAGCAATTTTCCTGGAGTCTGTTGGTACCCCAGGCAAAAAATAAAAAAAATAAAATTACAGGGGGGGGCCCTCCAGCCAAATCTGTCATTTGCTGACCTTTTTTTTGGGAAAAATTTTGGTAAATAATGTGAAAACTGTAAAATGTACATCTGATGAAAGAGCCATCACTGGACCGCCAAGCATGTTTAAAGTAAAAAAATTAGAAAGCATGTTTTGAGTTGGCAAAAAGGCACGTGGGCAATTCCCCAAACATAGAAGGAAAGTCCTCCAATCAGTTGAGACTAAAATTGAACTTTTTGGCCATTAAGAAAATCACTATGTCTGGCGCCAACACCTCTCATCACTCCAAGATCACCATCCCCACGGTGAAGCATGGTGGCAGCAGCATCATGCTGTGTGGATGTTTTTCACCAGCAGGGACTAGGAAACTGGTCAGAATTGAAGGAATGATGGATGGTGCTAAATACAGGGAAATTCTTGAGGAAAACCTCTTTCAGTCTTGCAGGGATTTAGGACTGGGGCGAAGGTTCACCTTCCAGCAGGACAGTGACCCTAAGCGTCCTGCTAAAGCAACACTGGAGTGGTTTAAAGGGAAATGTGTTAATGTATTGAAACGGGTTAGTCAAAGTGCACACCTCAAACCAAACGAGAAACTGTGGCATGACTTAAAGCCATGAGAACTAACCAGAGGAGTCGCCCCCTTCTGGATATTATACTTAAATGCAGGTTTAAGGCATGCTAGCACTGGCTTCACTAGTTAGAAAGTTGCACAGACTGTATAAAACAGTATATAAACTTTTGTACAGTCATTTTTTTCAGCCCCCAAAACCCAATTTTACAAATATTCAAATGTGTGGCTGTGTGTACAAATGTGTGGCTGTGTAAAATTTGTGTTAAAAGTGTTGGAATGGCTGCTGTAAGACTTTACCAACTCATGTTAAACTGACTCCATCTGTATAACAGAATGGGTCTGGCTTTACAAAGCAGAAACACAGAAGGCTGTTTTCTGAGTGTATTGTTGAAGCTGAGCATTCACACACACACACACACACACACACCTTCAACTCAGTTGAAGGGTAGTATTCTTATTTTACAACCCCAATTCCAATGACACTGCCAAATAGGACCAGCTCCTGTAAATCTCATAAACCAATATTTTATTTACAAAACAACACAGAAAACATGAAATTTTGAAAGTGAAGCATTTTAATGTGTCGTGAAAAATACTAGCTCATCTTGAATTTAATGGCAGCACCACGGCTCTGGAAAGTTGAGACAGGACCATTTTTTTCTACTGCGTAGCGTCCCCTCTTCTTTTAACAACAGTCCATAATCATCCTCGGAACTGAGGAGACCAGCTGCCGGACCTTTGGGAGAGGAATGTTGTCCCAGTGTGAGCCAGGAAGTCACATGTCTGACACACCTGTGTGAATGTGAACGTCACCACCATGAACAGTGACTCTCCCGTCAGCTTGATTTGTGTATGTGCAACATAAGACCACACACACAAAAAAACATAGATTTCTTTTCATAAACTCAACATGAATGACAGAACACAAAGGTACAAATAAATTCAAGCACACCCAAAGTATGAAAAGCAGTAATGAGAACATAACCTTTGGTCATTTTGTCAGGCTTAGGTGTGATTGGCTGGGTGTGTCCAGCTTGCATTTGTTGAGCTCAGGTGTTGCATGACGGAACCTCTATGGAGGAGGATTTGGGACTTAGCAAAGGTAGACGAGCCAGGACAGGTGATTTATTTAAAAAGAAAAGGAGTGGTTCCAACTAGACGGCCTAACAGTACAACTTTATATAAATACACACAGTAGAGAAGTACATAACAATTGCATAAAAAAACCCATAAAATTACACAAAAAAGTGAAGCTACTTACAAAAATATTGGAACAATATATAAAATATAAATAAAAACACAGTGTGGTGATTTCCAAATCTCACAATATTTAGTCAAAGAACATTGAAAGCATAAGATGTTGAAAGTGACATTTTACTGTCATTAAAAGTAGCAGTACGTCTTATAAAAGTTGGACAGGTCCATGTTTCACACTGCGTAGCGTCCCCTCTTCTTTTAACAACAGTTCATAAACACCTGGGAACTGAGGAGACCAGCTGCTGGACCTTTGGGAGAGGAATGTTGTCCCATTGTTTGATATAAGATTCTAGTTGCTTAACAGTCCTGGGTCGTCTTTACTGTATTTTGTGTTTCATGAGACGTTAAATGTGTTCAGTTGATGAAAGATCGTCCAGCACCTGGACTCTTCTACTCTGAAGCCATGCTGTTGGAATACATAGTTCCCACAGACATGTTTTTTGTTTTTTTTTGGGTCACATGACCTCCTTAGTGACGCCATCTTTGTTGGCAAGCTGTGCTTGTTTACACACATTGTTGTCTATCTCCCCCATGAATTTTAAACTGTTTTGATGTCTGATTCGACTTGTGATCGAAATCATGGAAAGGCAAAAGGAGAAAGACTATGGAGGATAGAAAGAGATAAGATGAGAAAAATCGGCGTAATAGGTGTGGATCTATATTTGTTAGCAAAGTAAAAGCTGAGCAATGAAGTTTCAGCATTGCCACCAATTCAGTGCTATGACCCCCCATTCCGCTGGAGCTGTAATGGCACCGATTATGGCAATCCCTGCCGATTTAGCGTTCCCGATCGAAACGGCGTGCAACGGCTGAAAATTGGGTTCCTGACGATCTATTGTTATTATATTCCCGTCAAAAGGCTGGCATTCACGTTATGATCCCGGCACGTTGCCGTGGTGTTCAGGATGCACTCATGATGTATGCCCGGTTGTGTCACTCGCATTGCCGTGTTCAACCGATTACCCGCTGATGAAAGACGCTTTATTGGCGGTGAACTGACGTTGAGCTGACGTTTATCACACGCAATTCCCATTGCATTCCCAGCATAGTCCCGGTATTGCCGATAATAGCCGGTCAAAGCGGCATGATCTGCACCAGTGGAATGTGGGTCTAAGACGTGTACCATTATCTTGTGCTGGCACACAGCTTTTATACCCGTGAGCAATTCCAGGCCTACGGGTCACTGGAGGCGCACAGTCAGTTTAATAGTTGGGTTGGCGACGTTTCCTTAAGTGTCCTGAATGCACAGCTGCCTGCAGCTTGCCTGTAGCAATGGCGGCCGCTTGTATGTTGTGACGTCATGTAGGAACTATGTATAGCTGCAGTATGTGGTTTAGCATTGTCTTGCTGAAATATGCAAGGCCTTCTCTGACGTGGTCTGTAGAGGAGCATATGTTGCCCTAAAACAGGGATCTCAAGCGACCCCTGGGAGTTTGAGACCCCTGCTCTAAAACCTGTACATACCTTTCAGCATTGATGTGCAAGTTGCCAGTACCATAGGTACTAAATGCATGCTATCAGAGATGCAGGCTTTTGAGCTGAGCACTGAAATCCCTCTGCTCCTTAGTTCAGAAGACGTGGCAGCCATGATTTCCAAAAAGAATTTCAAATTTTGATTCTTCTGACCACAGAACAGTTTTCCACTTTGCCTCAGTCCATTTTAAATGAGCTTTGGCTCAGAGAAGACGGCAGCATTTCTGGATCACGTTCACGTATGTCTTCTTCTTTGCATGATAGAGCTTTAACCTGTATTGGTGGATGGCATGGCCAACTGAGTTCACAGACCATGATTTATGGAAGTGTTCCTGAGCCCATGCAGTGATTTCCATGGCAGAATCATGTCTGTTTGTGATGCAGTGCTGCCTGAGGGCCTGAACATCACCAGCATCCAGTATTGGTTTTGTCTTTTGGTCACAGAGATGTCTCCAGATTCTATACCCAATCACATGACTGCCCTGTTGCCAGTTAACTTCATTAGTAGCCACACGGTCTCCAGCTCCAGGCTTTTGTTGCCCTCGTCCCAACTTAATTGAAATGTGTTAGCTGCCATCAAATTCAAGATGAGCTAGTATTTTTCATGACATGATGTCTCACGTTTGACTTTTGATCTGTTTTCTGTTCTTTTGTGAAAATACAAGGGAGCAGCCAAAGGTACATAAATAAATCACTCATATATTGATGATTGTTGAGCTCACATGTGCTCAGTCTGAGCAGAAGAAAAGTTTGTCAGTGTGTGTTCCCCTCAACTGTTTCTTTTCAGCTGTGTGTGTTGGTGTGTCTCCCCTCAGGTATCAAACATGAATGGCAGGTGAACGGGCTGGAAGACATCAAGGACTATCGCACGCTGGCCGAGAAGCTGGGCGGAAACGTGGTGGTGTCTGTGGAGGGCAAGCAGCTGTGATGTCACAGCGCCGAGCCGAGCGGAGCCAAGCCAACCGCCGTGCCATCCGGACCGAAGCACCTGACCCCACCT
>VUQH01083214.1:0-15124 GCA_015106775.1 Etroplus canarensis
GTGGTTCCTAAAGTTTTTAAAAGTAGAATGGGAGGCAGAGCCTTCAGCTATCAGGCCCCTCTCCTGTGGAACCAGCTCCCAGTTTGTATTCGGAAAGCAGACACCCTCTCTACTTTTAAGCTTAGACTTAAAACCTTCCTTTTTGATAAAGCTTATAGTTAGGGCTTAGTTATGCTGCAATAGGTTTAGGCTGCTGGGGGGCTTCTTATGATGTGCTGGGCATTTCTTCTCCACCCATCTCTTTTCACTCCCCATGCATTTATCTGTTGCTGCTGCATGTCATTAAATGCTGTCTTCTCTCTCCCATAGTCTGCGTCTCTCTTTGCTCTCCTTTCTCTATTCTCTGTCCCCTCACCCCCAACCAGTCGAGGCAGATGGCTGCCCCTCCCTGAGCCTGGTTCTGCCGGAGGTTTCTTCCTGTTAAAAGGGAGTTTTTCCTTCTCACGGTCGCCGAGTGCTTGCTCATAGGGGATCAACGGATTGTTGGGGTTTTCTCTTTAACACTGTAGTATCTCTACCTTACTGTGTGAAGCGCCTTGAGGTGACTTTTGTTGTGAATTAAATATGAATAAAAATGAATTGAATTGAACACATCTAACCTTTTGCCAATGTTTACACAGTTTTTTTAAAGGGTGGTTGCCATTGGTTAACCAGGCACCCTACACTTATATTACTCATTATTTCCCCTCAAGTTGAAACTAAAAAACAATATTAAAACTAAGTTCTATGAACTTGTCCCAAGTTCTGTCCACAAAAAGGAGTGTACTCTCTCCAGCAGTCACCAGAGTATGAAAAAGTTCCTTCAGCCTCAAACAACCTCAGGTGCAATTAGTAAAGTGACACAAGGGTCTTCTTATTATTCTTAGTTTTCTTCTTTTTTTCAGCTGCTCCCTTTAGGGGTCGCCACAGTGGGTCATCTTCCGCCATCTCACCTTATCCTTGGTATCCTGTTCTGTCACACCAACCTTCTTCATGTCCTCCTTCACTATATCCAGGAACCTTGTCTGTGGTCTTCCTCTTTTCCACATGAGCGTAGATCCAATATGGATGCAAACCTTTTGGTTTGACTGGGCTGTCAAATATGAAGTCTTATATTGAGAAGCAGTGTTGTTTGTTATCTTGTCATTTCTACTTTAGCTACTTTTTTAATAATTCAAAAACCTTTAAGCCACTCCACCACTTCTAAGTTTAGATGTGTTTGAAACCAACATGTTTTAAAAAACCCTCCCATAAACCATGGGCAGGCTGTAATTTTCTCCACTTTTGTAACACGGAGCAAACTGACATTGCATCTTAAATTTAGCGGAAAGGCTTTTGTCCTTTTCTGACAACTGACTCTTGAAGCAGTCTCAATTACCCTTCACTAAACCTGGATTTATAGAAAGACATTTGTCACAAAATTGCAAAAACATCCCTTTTGAGCAAAAGTATTTAGTGTGTTATGCTAAATCTCTGCACCACACCACAGGATCCATCTAGTAGTCTGAGGTGCATCATAACCAGGCTAATTGGACAGGTGTTTGCAAGCCATTATGATACTAAACCGTTGTGTCAGTAGAAGAGCCCCAAAACAGCACGATACCCCCAAAGACCTGCTGAAGGATTAGCTCTGTGGTTTAGATGGGAGGGAAGGCTTTTACATGTCAGAGATGAGAGAAATTAAGACGGGGGAGAGAGAAACACAGAAAGAAAGAGAGGGAGGGAGATTAAAGAAGAGGAGTACTCACAGTGTGAGGTAAGCCACAGTCATCTCTTGTCAACCACCCCTGGTGGGAGTATGTACCCCACACAGAGAAACGGAGACAGACATTAACACTCCACTCAACCTCAAATGGCTCTTATTTATGAAAAAACACAGTAAACAGCAGTAAACTAGCACTTACATCTTTTTCATAAGTGCACCTCAGCAAAAGTGTGATGCAAAATAACTCTAATTGTACAGTCCAAACACAAATATATTTTAAATAAATGATGGATTAAAAAAAAAAAATGAACCTCGAGGTTTTTTGCAATTCTGCAGGTTTCATATGTCAGCATAAAGATTTTAATAACAATGTAGTGCCTCACTTTAGCAACAGAAACAATGCCCTGTGTTTCACGAGAGCCTACAAGTGAGGCCTAAAGTAATACTGGAGTCAACCTCAAAGGGTGAAAGGTCAACTAGAAGATCGATGTTCTTCCCAAGGGTTATAAGCTTATCAGAGATACACACACACACACACACACACACACACACACACACACACACAAAAAGGCTTTCTTCACCTGTTATTGGATGAGGCGCACAAGCCTGGGGTGAGGCACTCAATGAATAGATCCTTATTGATTTCACCTAAACGGTATGTACTGCAGGGCCAATTCAACCTCTCAACAACTCACTCATGCTACATCTCCCCTACAAGCAACTAACCCCTACTGTGAACACACAAACGCATAGTTCCAATCTTTAATGCACTACATGCACATACACACAGCAGAACCTCTCTCCCCACCACTCCAAGCTCTCTCCTAAATGACCTCATGAAGTAGGGTGAGGCTCTTCACACATCTACCAACAGTGGTGCAAACAGAGCAAAATATCCCCTCATTGATCGCTTGACAGCATCCAAAGGTCAACAAGGCAACGTTCTCAGCAGGCTGAATGGCCCACATCAGATCCTGTTGGCAACCGATGAGATGGTGAGAAACTGAGTACTTGAATGAGATTAGCTAAAAGCTGGTGAGCAATTTCAAGCATTGAAGAGAGTCTTTCCTTTTATTCCATTTTTTTTTCTGACTCATGTCTACTGTGTCTTTAAAACAGCTCTTGTTTGGGCCATGGATGAGTTTTTGTATACTAGCAGTTTCTTTTGTTTTTGTTTTTTTGGAAAAGGACACATTTGGTTATTCTTTTTTGACCGTTTTTATTAAATTATAATCACATGCATTCAGTATTTCCTTGATGTCTGTCCTGTTTTACTGATCTGATCATACGTTCAATAATACTGTTAAGACCTGCACTAAGATGATTATGTTTTTGGTTCAGTTTGTTTTTCTGTTTGTGTGTTGGAAGGAAAGCATAAGAGATGATTTGGCATGTACATTTTACCAGTGGTGGGAGTTGAACTAACACAGAAGTTATCAACATTTGGAGTCTATCCAGATTTTTTGATGGATTCTTCAACATTGAGATAAGGCAAAATTTGGCATTGTGCATCATATGTATAGAAATATTTTACCTTAGGAAACCATAGAAATGTGCGGATTTTTCACCCTCAGCTGCGACATGCATTTTCAGATTGCTCTTGTATTTTTCACCATATATACACCAATCAGGCATAACATTTATGACCACCTGCCTAATATCCTGTTGGTCCCCCTTTCTGCCAAAACAGCCCTGACCCATCAATGAATGGACTCTACCAGTTCACCATCGTTCCCTCCTTGGACCACTTTTGATAGATACTGACCACTGCAGATCAGCAACATCCCACAAGAGCTGCAGTTTTGGAGATGCAGTGACCCAGTAGTCTAGCCATCACAATCTGTCCCTTTTCACACTCACTAAATTCCTTACACTTGCCCATATCCCACTCACTAACAGGTGCCATGATGAAGAGATCTTTGGTGTTATTTCCTTCACCTGCCAGTGGTCAAAATGTTATGCCTCACTGGTGTATGGACTTCATCCATAACCCTATTTTATATTACCTTCCAAAATCTGCCTTGTCTAGCTGATATGTTACAAACTGTTTATTACAAAAAAGGTTATTTGAACTACATACAGTAAAAGGCAGTACAGCTTGATCTGCTAAATCCCACTGAAATGTTCTACATGTCTGTGTCAATGTTAGGGCCTTGGTTTAAGAGTGTAAAAAGAGTGTAAGGTGCAAAGCAAGAAGCCTTGATTGCACAGACTGTGTGGGCTCCAAGTTATTGGAGTTATTTGGGTTCCTGCATTAGCAGCAGCTCACCATGCATAAAAGTAAATTGACTGGTACTTATATGGCGTTTTTCTACTCTAACTGAGCACTCATTACTACATGCCTAATTCGCCCATTCACACACACACACACACACTCATGCAGTGCTTTATTCTATGCCTTTAAGCACATTTTGACTATCATGCATGCATTCACACTCTGATGGATGCATCGGGAGCAATTTGGGATTCAGTGTCTTGCCCAAGAACACTTTGATATGTAGACTGGAGAAGCCAGAGATCGAACCACCAACCTTCTTGTTGGAAGATGACCCACTCTACCTCCTGAGCCACAGCCACCAGGGTAAATGTCAGACATAGAGGGTGGCGTTTTATAAATTCACTCTTAGCAAGTCACACCTCTGGTCCCATGTTGTGGTGCCAATCACAGTGATATCTGTAGTTGACAAATGGAAAGAGGTAGAGCACCACGACATAATCATGCAGCACGTCAAGTCTGCAGTCAGACACAGAATGTGTGTTTTTACTTTACGTGTACAGTTAAAATATCAATAATGTGAAATGTCAATGAATCAGTCCAAGCTATTTAAGTATTAATTTTGCTAATTTCTCATTACAAATGATTACATCATGTAATAACATGTGACACAACAATAATGCAGTTTAAAATGAAAACATAAAATGGTACTTTTACTAACAGGAAGATGGAAGGGAGAGAAGACTAATGAGCACCTGTAATCCAAAAGCTTACATATAAACAACAGAATGCATAGTTAAGAGGAGAACAGTGTGTGTAGTGTTGACTGCCATCACTTTGCCACAGCCTGGTGTTATTTGCACATGATTTAATAAAGTAAACAATGGGCAGTCATGTGCCATAGCACACTGATATCCTACTTTGCACTTCTCAAATGAACAGCTATAGATGAGCTGCCTTCAGAAAGTCACGAGGATTTAATTAAGTGATACAGATAATGACAGATACAGTAAGCATCACTTATACTACTTTGCAAATCAATTTACTGACATTCCAGCTTCAAAGCATAAACAATTTTATGCTATAATAAATAATTTTACTAAATGGGCAGTAGGTTTTGTGTAGATTGTGTGCAAGCTTTTGGCAGTCAAATAGACTGTGTTCATCAATCACTGATAACAAGATCCATCTTTTAAACAACCTGAAGCTTACCGTGGGATTTTAGACTATTCTGTTTTAGTCACAGCACACGCTAACCTTTTTGTGTTTGCATTTAAATGCAGGCAAATCTGAGCCATAATTGGTGTTACAGCTCTATCATATCATGTGTTTCTGTATAAAGATCTGTATAATTTCACAGTGAGTAATGCACAATTACATGGCCTGCAAGTTGCTTTTGTTCAGGTCTTGGCAAATGAACATCTGAAATCTAATTCACTATTTTTAAGGATTTAGAATCCATGATGTTTTCATTTCTTTGTATGCATGTGTGACTATATGCTAGGACATCTGTGCGTTCTGTGTTTTCATGTTATGTGTGCCACTAGGGTAATTAGGAATAGGAGGGAAGGAGTGATCAAAGGAGGCTCTTTCCACCCTCCCTTTCAGTTCTGATAGGAGTGTGTGTCTGCATCCATGTGTGTCTACATATGTGTGCATGCTTGTGTGATGATCACTATGAAGCTTTGATGCTGTAAGCTCTGCCGGTTAATGTACTAGGGATAAAAATACTACACCATGTAATCTGGCATTTATCCCTAGAGAGCAGAAGCCCAAAATGTGACACATGTCAAGAGGAAGGGAAAGGGAGAAGAACGAGTGCAAGGAGGGGGAGAAGAGGAAAAATAATAGAGGTAAGAGACCAAGAGCCTGTGTTTCTTCTTCTACCGTGAGATGATTTAAAAGTTCGCAGTGATAAGGCGCGTGCACACTGTTCCCATTAATTATTAGAAATTAATTCAAGACAATGACATACAAAGGGTAAACATTTCCACAGAGCTGTACAGACTCTACAAACACATATGTGCAGAGTCAGTGCAGCACACCACAGAACAGACCCAGAATAAATTAGGTTTATATTTTTCGCTGCATCTGAACAACTATGGCCAAAGTATAAGGTATGTTTCACCCAAAACTTCCATTCAGTTTTAAACTAGGGTTGGGGACAACTGTATGTACAAATTTTCCAATCAGCCACCATAAGTACAACCTGACTTCCTGCCCATATTTTCAAGCAGGTGTTCTTTATTTAACACAAAAAAGGGGAACATTTGGAAGTGTTATTGTATTATGGGTTTTTACTTGTCTACTTGAACTCATATTGAGCTCTATGCACCCATGATCCAAAACGAGTCTGACACCCCGTCAAGACATTAGGATCACACATGCTATTAAGAGAATGGGGTGCACAACTTGTAACGTGATGGTGTCTGGAAAAATGTAGCAACCAGCAGCTAGCTTACCTAGCATGGACTCCGGACATGTTGTTTGCCCAACAATTTGTTAGACACGGAAATAGGGGCTTCCATGCTAGTGCTTTGTTCTGTGTTATGACCATACAATTCCTGGTCTTCGTGGCAAACATTCATTAGACATACATGAAGAGAATCTCCTTAGTGCTGGTGTATGTGTGCTCAACTCCAGCTCAACAGCAATGGCATTTGACACATTGATTATTTATCAAATTAAATTCTTATAAAGTCAGACTAAATTAAAAACCAAAACAACAAAACTTTTGCAAACTACCAACAACAATAACTACAACCAATAGATAAAATATTTTTTTTACTGTCTACCCCTAGAGGTGGCAAAGGTGGATGAGTTTAAATACTTGGGATCAACCATCCAAAGCAACGTACAGCACATAACAGAGGTGAAGAAGAGAGTGCAAGCAGGGTGGATTGGATGGAGACGAGTGTCAGGGGTGCTTTGTGACAGAAGGATAGCAGCAAGAGTAAAATGAAAGGGAAGGTTTACAACACGGTAGTGAGACCTGCTATGATGTTTGATTTGCAGACGGTGGCACTGACAAAAAGACAGGAGGCAGAGCTGGAGGTGGCAGAACTGAAGATCCTGAGATTTTCCCTGGGAGTGTCCAGGATGAACAGGATTAGAAATGAGCACATCAGAGGGACAGTGCAAGTTGAGAAGTTTAGAGATAAAGTCAGAGAAGCAACGCTGAGATGGTTTGGACATGTTCAGAGGAGGGATAGTGGATATATTGGACAAAGGATGTTGAAGATGGAGCTGCCAGGCAGGAGGAGAAGAGGAAGACCACAGAGAAGTTTCATGGATGTAGTGAAGGAGGACATGCAGAGGGTTGGTGTGAGGGATGCAGGGGATAGGGTGAGACAGATGATCTGCTGTGGCGACCCCTAACGGGAGCAGCTGCAAGAAGAAAAAGAAGAAGAAGAAGAAGAAGAAGAGCAAAAGTTTTTATAGAAAACTTTCACAAAAAAGAAATTGTAAAACATTTATTATGATGATGCTGTCCAAGACTACCCTTCACACCCTCTCAATGACGTGCTGGACAGACAGAGGAGCACATTCAGCAGCAGACTGATTCCACCATGATGCACCACAGAAAGCCACATTCCTATCTGTGGACATCCAACTCTGTAAGTCCTCATTGTGACACCTTGACCAGTTTCTTTTATCACCACAACTCGTGCATATTTTATATAGTGTTTAACTTTAGAGTTATTTATGTTATATGTTGCAATTTATACAGACATGTTTGTTTATTTTAATCTTCATTATCTGCCTTTCAAATTTATATTTATTTATATCTGAGTGTCTGCAACACAAATCAATTTCCCCCTGCGATTAAAAAAGTATTCTGACTCTGATTAAGGATCAAAAATTACACTGACATCTTAGAGCTGCAAACTGTCAGCACTGAACAACACTGAGCGCTCTCCACTTACTTTTTAAGTTGTTCTGGCTTCATGCCACTGTTGGCTAATTCTTCCCCGCAGAAAAAAACACAGTGCCGTGGGTCGTTTGCAACTCGTCGGCGTAAATCCCATTAAAACATATTCTTCTGTACACTGCTAGGATTTTTCCAGCACTGGTTTCGCCTTCTTTAGTACTTGTGCCACTATGTCTTCAGTAACAATGCTGCTACACTTTAACCATGACGCCATTATTTTAGCTCTCAAGGCAGGTGATGCTGTGTGCCACACCAGGTTGGGTCAAACCATCCTGGTATGGGGGACACCAGTTTTTTTTTTGGTTATTGAAATTGAATAGCCTACTCAATATAAAATTCATTTTAAAAACTTTTGGACATTTGGAATATTTATTAAATAACAATTTAGAAGGATTTTTGAATTGATGTTGCTTTTAGAAAAAGATATATTTCATAAAATCTCACGTGCCCCCTGGAGTGCCTTCAAATGCCCCCAGGGGTACAGGAGAACCTGTGACCTAGATGATTACCTAACTTCAGCATTTGATTATTAATACAAAGCAATAAATCTCTGTATGTATTATGGGTGAAACAGTTAGAGAATAAACCATAAAATCACCATAAAGACAAATATTTGTGTAACTTTGTGCACTACCATAAGATAAATTTACCCTTTGGGGATTGATGCAGCATCTTTCTAAGATGCAGAACAGTTACACAGGCCACAGACTGTGTTGTTAAGAGTGTATCTAGTGTCAGTGGACACTGCAATGTTTCCTGCATTGTTCTACAAGCAGGGGCTGCAGTTGTTTAAAAACTGCAGCACAGCAGCCTACACTGACACTGAAAAATATATAAAATGCCAGAAAACTTTAAGTAAAAAGCCATTCTGCAAGATTTTATCTCAAAGCTGAGCAGCTGTCAAGAATTTCATCACAGTGTTAGTTGTGTTCATTTAGGCTACTCCCCAGCAATATAATGTATGAAAACAAAAATACTAGATCTCTTGGGCCATTATATTATAAATAAATTAATGATTCTAAAATGTCTGGTGGATACACTGGAAAAGCAAAATCACTGTCTTCCTCTTCCTCTTCTTTCGGCTGCTCCCGTTAGGGGTCATCACAGCGGATCATCTGCCTCCATCTCACCCCATCCCTCGCATCCTCTTCCCTCACACCAACCCTCTGAATGTCCTTCTTCACTACATTCATGAATCTTCTCTGTGGTCTTCCCTTTTCCCTCCTGCCTGACAGCTCCATCTTCAACCAGCGCAACAAAAAAATGCAAATGTATTCTATGTTACTTCAGGTTAGCCTGTACACTAAGACAAAAACAACATGGTGGTAATCCAGCCAGCAAATTTTAAAAGTTGAAAGCTAACCAGAGAACCTGTGAGGAAATATGGTGTTGTCAGCTTATATCCATGTAAATAGAAATGAATGAGTCAGGGCATTGTGTCAAAACAATAAAACAGCAGCAGAGAAGATGAAACCCATGAAGTGATTTTACCTTTTTGATGTAATGTATTGTGGATATTTTGCAGCAGTGAAGTCCAAGTGTAAAAATCTTACAGGTAGTAGGCTATAACTGATGGCTTTTTTCTTTGTATGACACAAGCTTTTCATCATTTTGTTTCTCCTGAAGCTGTAATCTATCATGACAACGGCTACACATAGCAATGGCTGACTGACCTTCTCAAAACCTTTACCTTTGCAAGAAATTTTCCCTGTAGCAAAAAGTTTAAAACAGAGTCCTTTTTTAGGTGATCAGGTCCCAATAAACTAAATGCGAGACAAAGACTGTGTTTGTGTGAGACAATGTGGGGCACCTTAGCAGTGTTAGAAGGTAGGCTGAAATGTGATATCTAATTTAAGAATAAAAGCACAATGAAGTGTGCAGGTTATGGGTTTGGCATTTAGCATGTAAAGGAAAAATGTGCAGTACTGTGTAAGACTTGCTTCCAAGGAGTTAAACTTTCTTGTGATTTTTTTGTGTTCTTGAGCAATAGTTCTCCAGAATTTCTGAAGGTCTTCAAAGTTTATTTTAGACATTGTCTGCTTTTTTGCTAATTTTCAGTCCAGTCCTTGTACTTCACCATTTTCAGAGAAATATATATATATTTTAATTTGTTAAGCCACTTAACACTGACCTATGAATCATTCAAGCATAAAAGAATAAAAGACACCTAATACAAGGGATGAGCCAGCATTGTCTCTACACATAACTTTGCAAAAATCCAATTTTAAATGGTATCTTTAGGTACTTTGTTACAAGCAGCCTGTCACAAAAACACAAAATCTTTTCCTATTTCTTTAGTTGAGTCTATCAAAAATGCCAAAGATAACACAGTTTGACAGGCATAAAATAGTATGTTTGCACCAACAAAGCAATTCCCAAATAGCTATTAGCTGAAAACTTGGCGTGGTGTGCAGTGTATCCTTAAAATTTTTGGACAAGTGGAGGAAAAATGAAAAAGTGGCCTAGAAAACTATGTACAGCAGGTGAATAGTACCTCAAAGACATGTCTTTAAGAAACAGGAAAAAATCCTGCAGGACCCAAGAGATGCATCTTGCCCTTCAGTTGATCCATCGCCTGTTTGCTAAAGCCTCATTAGAAATGGTCTCAGTGGCTGTCAAGAAGCCATTCTTATGGAATGGAAACAGAATTAAATTAATCTAAATTTAAAATTTTTGGCTCAAATCATTGTTAAAATATATATAGAGGAAGTCAGTGAGAAGTACAACAGTGAGTGTTCACAGCCATTTTTAAAACACAGTGGAGGCTCTGTCATGGTTTGGGAATGCAGATCAGTCAGTGGTATTGAGGATCTGGTCAAAATTGATGAAATTATGAATGCTTAAAAGCTTTTAAACTCTGGAAAATGTCTAAATGGCAACAGCTTCATTTTTCAGCCTGTCAATGATCCCAAACACTATGGTAATTCAGTAAAAGCCTACCTGGATAGAAAAACCACAATGGAACACTACTCATGGACTGGACTCCATAGAGTGCAGACCTCAACATTACTGAAGCAGTGTGGGATCATCTTGGCCGAGAATGAAATAAAGGGCAGTCGACATCCAAAGAAGAGCTTTGGAATGTCCTTGGTGAAGCCTGGAGAACAAATCTCGTAGACTACTTAAAGAACTGAAAAGCCTAAGAGAGTTCAGGCTATGTTGAAGATAGACTTTCAAGCTTGTTAGAATTGTACAAACTCTGCTTTTGCCTTATGTGTTGAATTTCAGTTTTTGCACTTTTCACTTGATCAGTGCACTTATTTCCCATTTCCCAGCGAAATATAAAGAAATGAGCGATGATTATATATTATTTTAACAAACAGTTCTGTGCAACTCCTTAGCCAAGTAGATACAAAAAGGCTGAAAGTAAGCTGAAGTTTGTTGTCATGGTCTCATGTGACAGTCTTTTGATATTCTTGTCTTATTTTTATATGCTGTTAATTTTTAAGGGAATATTAATTGCTATTTCAGCTGCTGTTTGTCGTGACTGGCTCGGAGGAAGGACTGAATATGCAGGCTGCGGTTCTTAGTTAAACAGTCTTTAATTAAACTACAGTCACAGTAAAATAGAGCAAAGGTGATTGGTGCTGTACAAATCTTGATGTGCTCTGGTGCTGTGCTAAAATCCGCTCTCTTGCTCTTCTTCAAAGTCTATTCAAAATCCTCAGATCTCAGGTTCCAAGGAAGGGGTTTAATCCCAAAGTACTTTTGACAGATGTCCAAAGAATCTGAACAAGTCCAGTGCAGAGCTAAATGCGGAGAAGCAGAGGCAGAGAATCAGGTGGGCACAGGGAACAAGGTGAGGCAACTTAGACAGGTTACTGTAGATGGCAATCTAGGCAAGAGGCTTACTGCTAGTGCTAGTAAAACAATCTGGCGATGAGTGCCCGTCTTGGGCCAACCTAAGTACCTCTCACCAGATCCACCCAACGGGGAACAGGTGTGCTAGATGCAGCCAAGACTGGACACACCTGCTTCTGCAATTAAGCACAATTAGCACCACAACCATCTTCATACAAGGAAAGAGGAGAGAGCGAAAAGGGGAGAGGAAAGATAGAGCATCCGCACTAGGCAGATCAGGGACCATGACACCGTCATGTCTGGTAATCACTTCCAGTAGGCATGCATCCATGCTGAGCCACAGATGACAATTTTTAGCACTTTTTAGCCATTTATGGCACACACATATACTGTCACACTTCACCCTATTTTCCTCTGTGTGAAACTCAAAAAGTAACTCCAGCAAAAGCCCCAGAACTCTATTTCTCAGTGTAAACTTTGGCTTCATTATCTTTGGTTAGTTTCCATCATATTCGCCAAACTTTGACGTTTTATTTGCTCGCAGCTTTCCCTGATAGGCATAACATTGGCACCAAAAAACAAGTTAACCTGCGCTTGACTACAGCAAAACACCTTCCCTGCATTCTTCACATGCACTGAGTAAAAACCAGACTTTAGCAAGTGCATGTGCAGTAGAGCTGATCAAAATGCAGGACATCATCTCAATATGTGGGACAGGGGTACAAGGAATAAAAAAGCTGTACAGTCCCATGTAAAGAGGGACATCTAATCACCCTAGTCACATTGCAAAATTAATATAAAATAAATCATTAAATACCCAAGGCAATCTCCATAGTGAATTTTAAAGAATGGATTTGCATTTGTAATTGCAAGAATATTATTAAATATTTTATCAAAAATTAAATAAAGTTACTCCCATGTCTAACAGGCTAACAATGTGACTATGAAAGAGCCTGTATACCACTTAAATTATTGTCTCTCCCATTTAGGCCCTTTAAAAAACTGATGCTATTATGGTGTTGGGATCCCAATTGATTCTTGACCAGGAGTGGTTTCTAATCAACTAGTCAAGACTTTACTAGTGCTTGTAAAAAAAAAAAAAAACAAGCCAAATTAGCTGGCTGTAGTAGATGGATGTACACTTTTCACACAGATGTGATTGGTTTTCACCTAACTCCCAGTATTTAGAAAATGAGCCTATTTTGTTGCTACTTTTTTTTTAAACAAAGTCCGCTGGAACCGTTACATCAATTTCACTGCACTTTCACACTCATTGAGACTCTCATTGAGCAGGGCAGAATAGGCAGGGCTGTGTTTTCAAATGGTGGCAGGCAAATAAATGAGCTTGGAGGTCCATCTACCTAAGATGGAGAGAGTAAGCCCTAATGAAGAGGGAAATGAGTGAACAAGTGTGTCAGTGAATGAGACATCTGTTTGAGGCAGCACATGTGAGACTGAGCAAACAAGTGAGGGAGAGAGAGCCTCTGCAGGACTACCAATCAGGGATGGGAGAAACACATAGTTACAGGTAGGTGTGAAAACCATACGTCAATGGGCCCTAATTGAGCGTTTCTCCTTCATTCTGCACTTGCTACTGACACATCGCCCCTGGGCCTATTGGGAGAACACCAGCTTTCCGTCACATAGAAAACGAGAGCGACCGATGATACGAGGAGCAGAGGATGGTGTTTGTCATTTATTCTTCTCTGGGTTCTCGCCCCCAGCCCTCATGATTCACTGTAAGGCTGACGTTTCTCTAACTTTTGAAGAACTGAAGTTGCCAAATCAGCTTTCTCTTAAATATTGCAAATGAATGCAACCTAAAGGCTAGAGTGGCATGCTTGTGACATAGAGCAACTGGTCACATGTGTGCAACTTGAAATTTGTAGGGTCAAAAACTGAAAAAATATTTAAAAAATAACCCTCTAGTGCATAGGACTTAGCCCACCCAAATGTGTGTCTTGTTCAACTAATCAAAAAAACACCACTCAAAATATTTAACAAATTTCTAACTTCTAATTGGATGGGCAGCCAGTAGCTCCAGTAGACATGTCATCATGTATTAAAAGATAGTTTTCAAATAGTGCGGCATGTTCCGTGCAGTCAAAAGTTTATTAGGGGGACCTTAATATTAAACTCAAAGACAACCTCTTTTCATTTGAATGAAAACTGCCACAAAAGTATCTGAGTATCAAGGTCTGCTTTGTAGGTACAAGACCTACCAAAATTTTTGAGCACCTGAATTGATATCCTGATTCACCATCTAATAAAAGTTTTATTAATGAGTTTGACTTCATATTTTAAGAGGCTGAATTTGTTATTATGAAATTTGAGGTCATGTCCAAATAGTTTGTCTTTACAGGTTCGATCACCAGTGAAGACAAAACAGTCTTTGAGCCCAGTAATGCACCATAACCCTTTTAAAATCAGCAAAATAAATTTTATTTGACTTTTCTGAACAAGGCCAGAGAAGCACTGAGAGCACAGATGAACCATCCGATGAATAAGTTAACACCCTCCTTTTATATAATTCTTAATTCTTAACAAAGACAATCAGTTTGGATGGAATATGTTCACAGAGCTTTCATGTTTTTAAAGAAAATATCAATATTTGGTCTTCTTCTTCTTCTTCTTCTTCTTCTTCTTCTTCATGCGGCTGCTCCCATCAGGGGTCACCACAGCAGATCATCTGTCTCCATCTCACCCTATCCCTTGCATCCTCTTTCCTCACACCAACCCTCTGCATGTCCTCCTTCACTACATCCATCAATCTTCTCTGTGGTCTTCTTCTTTTCCTCCTGCCTGGAAGCTCCATCTTCAACATTCTTTGTCCAATATATCCACTGTCCCTCCTCTGAACATGTCCAAACCATCTCAGCCTTGCCTCTCTGACTTTGTCTCTAAACTTCTCAACCTGAGCTGTCCCTCTGTTGTACTCATTTCTAATCCTGTCCATCCTCGTCACTCCAGTGAGAATCTCAACATTTTCAGTTCTGCCACCTCCAGCTCTGCCTCCTGTCTTTTTGTCAGTGACACCGTATCCAGACCAATCATAGCAGGTCTCACTACCGTCTTGTAAACTTTCCCCTTCATTCTTGCTGCTATCCTTCTGTCACAAAGCACCAATGACACTCGTCTCCACCCAATCCACCCTGCCTGCACTCTCTTCTTCACCTCTCTTGTGCTCTGGCTTTGGATGGTTGATCCCAAGTATTTTAAGTCATCCACCTTCACTACCTCTACTCCTTGTATCTTCACTATTCCACCTGCCTCCCTCTCCTTTATGCACATGTTCTCTGTCTTGCTTCTACTGACTTCCATTCCTCTTCTCTCCAGTGAATAAATCCACGTCTCCAGGCTTCCTCCCTACTCTCACTACAGATCACAATGTCATCTGCAAACATCATAGTCCACAGAGACTCCTGCCTGACCTCATCTGTCAATCTGTCCATCACCATTGAAAACAAGAAGGGGCTAAGAGCTGATCCCTGAT
>VUQH01083215.1:0-20226 GCA_015106775.1 Etroplus canarensis
TGCACCTGCAGGTAGACACAGTCTCATCATACATCTCCTTCTGTGTCGACAACATCATCCCATCAAAAACAGTCACTATCTTCCCAAACAACAAACCCTGGATCACAAAAGAGCTCAAGGAAACCCTTAACAAGAAGGGGATTTTTTTCACTGGCTCTGGTCTTGTCTCGTCTCGTCTCCTACCGCTTTTCCGGGGGTCCGGGTCATGGAGGAAGCAGTTCGAGCAGAGAAGCCCAGACTTTCCTCTCCCCAGCCACCTCCTCCAGCTCTTCAGGAGGGACACCAAGGTGTTCCCAGGCCAGCTGGGAGACATAATCTCTCCAGCGTGTCCTGGGTCTTCCCTAGAGTCTCCTTCCTAGAGGGACGTGCCCGAAACACCTCAAGTGGGAGTCGATGTGAAGGAGTAGTGGCTCTACTCTGTGCCTCTCCTGGATAACTGAGTTCCTCACCCTATCTCTAAGGGTGAGTCCAGCAACCCTACAGAGAAAGCTCATTTCAGCTGCTTGTATTCGCAATCTCATTCTTTTGGTCATTACCCAAAGTTTATGACCATAGGTGAGGGTAAGAATGTAGACTGACCGGTAAATTGAAAGCTTTGCTTTAGAGCTCAGCTCTCTCTTCATCACAACAGACTGGTACAACGTCTGCAACACTGCAGATGCTGCTCAGATCCGTCTGTTGATCTTCCGCTCCATCCTCCCCTCACTCATGAATAAGACCCCAAACTACTTGAACTCCTCAACTTGTGGCAGGACCTTCTCCTTAATCCGCAGAGGACAGTCCACCCTTTTCCTGCTGAGCACCATCGACTTGGACTTGGAGGTACTGACTCTCATCCTGGCCGCTGCACACTCAGTAGAAAACCGACCCAGCAAGATATGTAGATTATTGCTCAATGAAGCCATCAGGGCTACATCTTCCCCAAACAGGAGAGACGAGATCCTATGGTCACTGAACATGACACCCTCTGTCACCTTGGCTGTGTCTAGAAATCCTGTCCATAAAATCCTGTCCAAAAATTATGAACAGGACTGGTGACAAAGGGCAGCCCTGGCAGAGTCCCACTCTTACTGGGAAAGAGTTTGACTGATTGTTGGCAATACGAACCAAGCTCTCGCAATTGTCATATTGTTCATAGCAATGGGCCCTATACTCTATACTCCCGACGCACCCCCCCAAAAAAACCACAAGGGGCGCGATCAAATGCCTTCTTCAAGTCAACAAAACACATGTAGACTGGTTGGGCAAACTCCCACGCACCCTCAAATATCCTCAAGAAGGTACAGAGCTAGTCCGATATGCCACGACCAGGATGAAAACCACATTTTTCCTCATGGATCCGAGGGTCCACTAATGACCGGACTCTCCTCTCCAATACTCTGGCAAAGACCTTCCCGGGAAGGCTGAGGAGTGTGATCCCTCTATAGTTGGAACACACCCTCCCCCTTCTTAAAGAGGGGTACCACCACCCCGGTTTGCCATGCCAAAGGTGCTATTCCTGACTTCCAAGCAATGTTGCAGAGATGTGTCAACCAGGACAGCCCTACAACATCCAGAGCCTTCGGGTTCCTGGGGTGAATCTCATCCATACCCTGACCTGGGGCCCTGCCATCGACTGCCAACCTGCCAACAACTTCAGCAACCTCAGCCCCAGTAATGGGTCAGTCGCTCTCCTTGTCCTCAGGCTCTGTTTCTATGATCGAAGACATGTCAGCAGGATTGAAAAGATCCTCAAAGTATTCTTTCAACTACCCAACAACGCCCCCAGTAGATATCAGCAGCTCACCGTCCGCACCATACACAGTGTGAACAGGGAGTTGCTTTTCCCTTCTGAGTCGCTAGATGGTTTGCCAGAATCTCTTCGAGGCCACCTGGAATTCTTGCATAGACTCACCAAACACCTCCCACACCTCGGCAGCCACCCAAGCTGTACTCTGCTTGGCCTGCTGGTACAACTCAGCTGCTTCAGGAGTCCCACAAGCTAGCCAAGCTCGATATGGCTCTTTTGTTCAGCTTGACAGCCTGCCTCACCTCCAGTGTCTATAATTTGGTTTGGAGGTTGCCACCATGAGAGGCATCAACAACCTTATGGCCACAGTTCTGAGCAGCTGTTTCAGCAATGGAGGTGGAGAACATGGTCCATTCAGATTCCATGTCTCCAGTCTCCCGTGGGATATGGTTAATATTCTTCTGGAAGTGGGAGTCAAAGACTTCTGACAGGGTCCTCTGCCAGACATTTCTAGCACACCCTTACTATTCTTTTGGGTCTGCCATTACAGAATGGTGTCCCCCTGCCATCGGCTCCAACTCACCACCGGGTAGTGGTCAGTTTACAGCTCTGCACCTCTCTTCACCTGAGCGTCCAAGACATATGGTCGCAGGTTTGATGATACAATAACAAAGTTGATCACTGACCTACGTCTTAAGGAGTCCTGGTGCCAAGTGCATACGTGGACATCCTTATACTTGAACATGGTGATGGTTATGGACAAACTGTGATTAGCACAGAAGTTCAATAGCTGAACACTACTCGGGTTTCACTGTTGTTGGCCACGTACGTGTTGAAGTCCCCCAAAATGACAATGGAATCTCCAAGAGGAGCACTTTCCAACACACCAATCAGAGGCTTCAAAAAGGGTGGGTACTCCACCCAAGCTGTGCGTTGAGGTGAGCCCGACTATTTCTAGCTGGTATCGTTCAACCACACGCACTTATTCAAGCTCCTGTCCCATCAGAGACGTAACATTTAGGAGAGCTGGGGACTGGACCGCTAAGGTCTTCGCATTTGATTGCCACCCAGTCCACATTGGACCGGGCCCTATAATCCCTCCTGTGGGTGGTGAGCCCATGTGGCTCATTCTGGCTGAGCCTGGCCAGGTTCCATGGGTATATACTTAGCCACCAGGCACTTGCCGTCGAGCCCCTCCCCAAGCCTGGCTCTAGGGCAGGGCCTGGGTAACTCCATTCTGGGTAAGGTACACTGAATCCTATTGTTTCTGTTCATCAAGATCCATTTATACAGCTCTTAGTCTGGTTCTTCACCAAGGACCTTTTAGCCTTGGGAGACCCTACCAGGAGTGAAGTGCCCCTGACAACATAGCTCCTGGGATCATGAGAGTGTGCAAACCCCACCGCCACGGTAAGGTAGCGATCCACAGAGTGGTGGGTCAAAATTCCTCCACGATAACATAAGAGTCTACTAAAGTCATACAGAAAATAATTAAAGTTTTACTGCTAGAAGTGGTTCTAAAAGTCATTGAATCATACCTAGTTTTTCAAACGAGTGAAAAGAATCCTGGAAAAAAATACATATTTTTTACATTTCCATACATCACAATATAAGACTATGTGTGCAGTTTCTAATCTATCAAAACCTTGTTCACCCCTGGGCTTCAATGGAGGCATCATAGGCCAGTATTAAATCTGCCTATGGGATGGTCCCATAATTCTAATAATTCTAGATATTGGATAAGGATAAAATGCATAGAATCAGGGTCATAGTTAACCCCTGCCTTGCACAATCCCTGATTTTGGGTAGACTGACTTAGGTTAAAATAGACAAGTGGGGCAATGTGTGGGGGTATGATCACAACCAGTGTTGTGCTAATGGGGATGCAAGGTCATCTGACATGGTAGACAGGAGAATCCATTCCATGGAGGATATTCTATGCAGTCTTGTGACAATATTCTATTCTTTGCCATTGATCAAGTGATAAAAGTTAGTACATCCTGGACCAGAGAGATAATTCTCTACACACAAGGGAAGTTATGTAAAAACTTGCTCCAGGCCTAGGAACATCAACATAACCTCTACAACAAAGGGACTAGACTCAAGATAATTTGTAGAGGAAGACAGATTACCTGTGTCATTTTTTCTTCCAGCTTCAAATTCCTTACCTAGTGGCATGGACTCTTTGTGGTCACATGGCCAGATTTATCTTGACCTACTCAAAGCATGGAGGAATTCAGAGTCCGTATTTCTGGAGAGCTCAGTAATAGAAGTTCAGATGAAACCTAATGTGCCAAATTCCACCAATCTCACCTTGCTCCATTTTGAGCCTTTTTACTCTTCTTTGCTACTTGTTCAGCAGCAAGTGCCTTTATCTTTTGCCTTACCAAGATGCACAAACCTCATACCGCACTCATTGAGACTCATCCTGGTGTGACTGTGCATTTATGAACACAAAACACAACAAAGAAAACTGGTTCAGAAGGAACTGGTAACTATGCTGGAGATGGGAGGAAGACAAATGTAGTCTCATTGTTCATTTTGTAAAGAAGGATGGGTCTATATGGATCTGAGTGGACTATTACAAGGTGCACAAAGTGTCACAGTTTGATGTCCCAGGTTGACAAGCTCTTAGACTGGTTAGACACTGCTTACTTTTTCCTTGGCATGAGATTTAACCAAAGGATGCTGGCAGGTTCCCTTGTATCCAGGGTAAGAAAAAATAGTTTTCTCTACTCCTTACAGGTTGTACCAATTTTTAACATTTCTTTTTGGTTCTTTAGTGGTCCAGTCACTTTCCGGCACTTCATAGAATGGGTGCTGCTTCTGCATGCTAAAAATGCTACCGTCTATTATGTCATCATCCACAGTGTGACCTGAGCAGAGCATGTGCAGTGGTCAGCTGCCATGATTGCCAACATGTGTACAGTTGGTGCAATGTCTGTGGTACAACTGGGACATCAGGCAGTTGCACCCTCAAATAGACAAGACTGCAGCCATCACATCTTTCTCAAGTCCAAAGGAAGTGAGGCAGTTCTTGGAGTTGGCAGGTTTATTAGTGAAGGTTCATTCCAAACTTAACAGATCTCGCCAGCCTCCTGACTGATCTCACCTGAAAAAGTGCCTCTTATCTAATGCAGTGGACAGAGTAGTCTCAGGTGACATTTCAGAGTGTGAAATAAGGCCTCTGTGAGGAACCTCTGCTCCACACTTCTAATTTTTCTTTTTCTTTCATTCTCTAGGGTTAGGACCAGGGGTTGTTTGTCCCAGCAGGTACGAGGGGTTGATTGCCTGAAGCTGTAAATCAGCCTAAAATCATGACTCCCATGAAAGCACAGTGGAGGAGTATCTGGCATTCCTCTGAGGGTTAAAAATCCTGTGTTTTTACTTCCTGTGATGTTCATGTTCAAACCAGCTACAGTGGCTCCACCCATGAAAAGTGCAAAAGCATGGCTTACCTGATGGTTTCTGGTTTACAGTCTTCTAAGTTCAAGGTGGTCCACAGGCCATGGATACAAAATGGTTATGGCTAACTTCCTCTCCCTCTCAGTAAGTTTCCTATGATAGCTTCATACCAAGCTTCACTTGGTTAATGTCCAGTGATGACTGATGAAGCATCATTGCTGCTTCTTATCTGATCCACATTCATAGCCACATTTAACCTCTTAGTTCCTAAGCTGAACACTTGACACTTGACTTTGAGTTTCAGGCTTCTTTACACATTGAGAAATGCAACAGCATCAATTGCATTCGCTAAAATTGCTTTTTTACCCAAACAAGATGTGCTTTTCCTTTTGAGGCAGCTGAATGTTGTCCGCTGCATCATTTCACTGGGGCACTCTTTAATTTTTCACTTGCTCCTGCTTGCATCATCCACCCTCACCCTCACTTCTTGAAAAATATCACCCTGTACAGCTCATCTAAATCACAAATTCCGCTCTGGCAACACCCCCTCACTGACTTGAATGGGATCATCTTCTTTTAGGACCTGCTGTCCCACCCACATGACATTAGCTCAGATGATGCCCCTTCTGACGGTTTTGGAGCAGGGTTATGTAGTGAAGGTGATTCTTTGCCAAATGGCTTCTTCAGTTGATTGAATACCTTCAAATCTCTTTCCAGTCTACTCAAGACATTTCAGATTCAATCCAGTAGTCATTGCTGCTCTTTTATTCTAGTATTAATGGCAAATTAGATCTATTTCAATTTATTCCAAAAGCCTAGTTGATGGAATCAACAAAGGCTGAGGTAACTACCCTGTGCCTGTATCTAGTGTCCTCGTATCTCTTCTAATCTCTCAATAACTTCTGGTCTGCTCTCCTGTGTCCCACTTTGTTTAAAATATCCACACAACCACCTGGCATGCATGTCTGGATGCATGTTCCTTGCTAGTTTCCTGTGCTGCTTGGAGTTTACCTCCTTGTAATCCAAATTCAATCCAGGCTGTCACCTCTATGTAAATGGCCTTCACTGCAGTCCTGAGGTCTGCTTCATTTTCTCACTTAAACAAAGTAAAACTAAGCAATCTGACAACCCACTGCTTGTGTACTGAGATAAATTCACATCTATGGGAGCCAATAGTATTCTATCCTCACTTTAATACATTTCACTGAGCTTTTGCTTCCGACCCTCTGTTCATCAGACAACAGTTTTTGTAAAGTCCTCTTTTTTTTCTTTCTGGCCCCCATATTCCCATTTTTATCATAGGTCTGTAAATACTTACCAGCCTCGCACACCTGTTTGTTCTTGTAGCTGTGTAGTGGCTTTGCATTACTGTGACACTGCCAAGCACTATGGTGTGTGTAGCCTATTATTTAGCAAAATATGTCTTAACAAAATTCTGATTGCCTTTCTTTAGCCATCTCTATCATTGCCCTGTTTCTCTCAGCCCATCAATTGTGGATCATATCTATCAGGTATAGTATTATCCTCATCCTGTATTTTATTCCAAATTGAGGATAGGTGATGACAGTAAAATGACCACTGCTTTGTGCTATTTCATCTGTGAGCTACCCAGGACAACCATCTTTCGATGCTGGCTTTGTGATAAATTCAAACCTCAGCTTTTTCAAACCCTTGCAGTCAAGTTAGTTGATGACCTCTCTTCATGTAGCAGTGACTGAGAGTCCTCCACTTGTCTCTTCTTTGCCATAAGCTGTCATGTAAATCATTTTGGCTGAAGGCTCCTCAAGATTCCCTGTGGGTCTTGCTATAATGGGACACCATGGCAGACATTACCCTGGAATTAAATCTTAAAAGTAAGATGGCGACAGGGATTTACAGCTGTCACAGAAGCTTACAGGCAATGTGGTGCATTTTATTTTATTTTATTTTGCAGTGTGGGCAGGAGGGGTAGGGGGTGGGGGGAAGAAGAGAAAGAATGTAATTAACCTCCTCGGTGGGGGAAATTCTATTACAAGCTCCTATTCTGCCATGCAAAGTGTGATGCGGGGAGATGTCACAGGCCGTCAAGCAGAAAGCCAGGGCTGTCTGCATTTTAAACCAAACTTCCAATTTTCTCCTCCTATCTTTCTTCATTCTCACTGAAGCTGGAAATTGAGTACGGCACACTTATGTGGAGAGGGAGGGAGGGGAATCAAAGGTAAGCTGCATTTCGGGAGTTTAACAAGTTATTTATTCAGTCTATATTACCTGTATGTTGGTTTGGGCAGAGCAGTAGATGCTTTGTTTGTTCTTTTTGGAGGAGCTGGTCATATACACCTCATTTGAATGAATATTGATGTCAAGCTGGATGTGTAAATCATTGAACTTGGCTACAGTTAGTAAAAAGTAAAATACTTCAGTTTTAATTTTGGAATTATTTTCAATTTCCATGTATTTTTCACATTTTTAATCTACTAGTCTTACAGCTACAGCTGTTGTTGTCTTTGTTGTTTACACTGAGAATGGTTTTCTATGGCAAGATTTATGGAAAAGCCTCTGCTTATGGTGTCCATATGACTGGTCTGTTACTTCAGTGCACATAATGTTATGAATTCTGAATCTTCTTCTCTCTGTTGTTCCTGCTCAAGTAATTGGAAGGTGATTCCCACACTGTTCACTAGCATACTATTCTTTACGCTATAACTGCAATGTGATAGTTATTGTTTGATACAAATATGTTTTGAATTGAGTTAAAAAAAAAGATTTTATGCCAAAAATACACATTTTGACTTATTTAGGAATTGTAGGTAATAAATAAGAAATTTATGCTGATTTGACTTAAAACAACCCCAGTCACATCACTTAAGTCAAATCAGTGCAATTCAGTTTTGTTTAAATAATGCCAATTTACAACAAAAGTTGCCTCAAGGTGCTTTATACTGTAAGGCAAAAACACTACAATATTAGAGAGAAAACTCCAACAATCCCTATGAGCAGCACTTGGTGACAGCAGGAAGGAAGAACTTCCGTTCAAAGAGAAGTCTGACAGAACCAGGCTCAGTGAGGGGCAGTCGTCTGATTCGACCAGTTGGGGGTGAGGGGAAAGAGAGGTGAAAAAAGGAAAGCGTAGAGAGACACAGACTAAAGGGAGAGAGAGGACAAAATTTAATGACAACCAGCTATGTCATGGGAATGAAGCCTAATCCTATCTGGGTGTCTCTTTCCCTAATACAAACTGGGAGCTGGTTCCAGAGGAGACGCCTGAAAGCTGAAGGTTCTGCCTACTTTTTAAAACCTTAGGAATCACAATTAGGCCTGAACTCTGAGAGAGAAGTGCTCTGTTGGGAAAAATATGATAATTTGACGGTTTTTAAGATCGTACCTGATCACTCAAGTCTTTGTATGTAAGAAGGGTTTTAAATTCAGTTCTAGATTTAACAGGCAGCCAATAAAGAGAAACCAATATAGGGTGGATATGAACTTTCTTTCTGGTCCATGCTAGTACTCGCACTGCTTTAATGGTTTAATGGTCTATAAAAGCCCTGCCACCAGAACATATAAATCTCAAATGGGTGTTATATACAGCTGTATAGCCCAAGCTATACCACAGTAGGCTTGGACTACACTCACGATACGATATAATAAAACACAGATTCTACACAGCCTGCTGAAAATCAGCATCCATGGTGTCAAAAAAACAAATTCCTTAACTGTTTCCTATTGCACTGCAGCTGTTTTTTAAACATTCCCTGGAAACATGAACTCATACATGAATGGTGCCTGAAGCTCAGAATTTGTAGTAATTCTAGCAGGATAAAATGTGATGTGATGGCATTTAAAATTCAGAAGGTCAGCTTCTCTGTAACACATGATTTTCTATAAAAACACTTTTCTGGCCATCATTTAACACAAATGGAGAACTATACTTTACATTTGGTCACATACTGAAATGGAAACACAAATTTGGTTCTCACTCACACTATGACTCAGGACAAACAGGGATGTAAACTGTAACTTCACTAGTTAGCAAAGACATGCAGCTGTATGGCAGTAATTCATACAACTGGTTCCCTAAAATAACAACTTATGATTACAATGGTAGAAAAATGTTGTGGCCATATTTACAAGAAATCACAACATTACCCTGCTTGTACCTTTGCGTTAGACAGAGTTAGTATTTTGTAATGAAGCAAAATAACATGTTTTAATGAAAAAAATTATTAAACGAATATATACTTGTGTAAGATGTGGTGATGCACTGAATCGTTGCTGTCAAATGACATTCTAATGCCTGAGTATCTTCACACAGGCCCGACTGAATGAGCATGTCCTCCATTACATTCCCTTTTAGGCCAAGAAATTAGCAGATGTGTTCAGCATTGTTCTGCAAAGTGCTTTCACATCCCTGTCTTTCAGCTCTGGATGGGAAGCTGAACACAGAAAGACCACTTTACAGTTAGAATAGCATGAGTGGTAGAAAGGGAATTAAAAAGGGTGGGTTTAATGGCCTCAAGAAAATTGCAGGCCACATGAGACCTTCCTTTGGTTCTGCTTCCCTGGAGCTTTGAGTGACAGCTCCAGTGCTGCAATTGTGTCATCCTCCTGCCAGTGGAGACTGCTTTGGCTCACAGCTATAGAGAGAAGGACTGACAAAACCGGTTCTTTGTGCAACACTTCCTGGCACTTCCCTGGACAGATGTACCATTCACCTCCCAAAATCAGCAGCCGTGTTGCAAATTGCTACCATTGTAAGGATTCACACTAACCAGGGGTGTAGTGAAGGGTGAAGTTGCAAAGCAGCAGTTCAGCCACTTTTGTAGATACAAAAAATGTATTACCTTTGTAGGCAGACATACAAGAAGATGAGTCAAATGACACGTCAACCAATACACTGATTCCTAAGCATTAATATGTGGTGAGTACCGCATCATCTTTCAAAAATGCAAGTGCTGTTGAACACAGTTACAAAGGAAATCTATCTAGGCATTAAATCTGTATCATCAGCTTAGACCTCAGCATAATTCAAATTGTATGTCCATCGTACGCAGTTGTTCGCTAGAGGTTTAAACGTAGCATGATTCTTTGCACAGTTACTAGGACTGGCCATGGGAGGGGTTGAGTTAGGCTGTGGCTGAAGGTAGTGGCAGTTGAGGTGAATGAATGTCAGCATGTCACTGCACAAAAACTGTTTGTTGTTTTTTACAAATTAATGAGCGTACAGATAAAGCATGAAACAATATGTTTCAACATGTTCCAGCAGAGACTGGCCCTGACAGAGACTGTCACAGGTGGAGGTGGCAGCCTCTGGGTGGAATAATGTGGCCCTAATGGGAGCATTACGCTCCCTAATGGGAGCATTACGCAACAGTTTAAGTGAGTGGCTGAAGGATGCTACCAGGATTGATAATCAGAATCAGAATCAGAATACTTCACATAAGGGGGAAATTATCAGAAATGAATCAGCTGCATGAGCGCCAGGAGGAACAAAACTACAACTCACCCCAGAAGCCTCCACACCGATCATGGCCACTTCCAGTTCCAGTGCAACCGGACTCTGACCTCTCCGCTTCGGAGGGAATTCATTTGCACTGCTGGGACACCTCCTCTGCAGTCATACAGTTGGGAAAGGCTCATCTCATTCTGGCGGAGTGAAGGCAGAGGTTGATAGCAGGTGAGTACCTTTACTGTGGTCAACTGGGCCATTTCCTGGTGCATTGTCATGTTTGGCCAAAAGTAGGGTAACGGCAGGCCTGATCAGAAGAAATCCCCTACCACGGCTAGAGATTCCCGCTAGAGTGTTCTGTAACCAGCAGTTTTTTTTGATTTAGTGGCTTTAGTAGCCTCAGGAGCAGAGGAGAATTTCTTGATCCTTCCAGCAGGACAACAACCCTAAAACATACAGCCACAGCTGCAATGGAATGGTTTAGATCAAAGCATATTCACGCGTTAGAATGGCCCAGTCAAAGTCCAGACCTAAATCCAACTGAGAATCTGTGGCTTGAAAGCTGCTGTTCACAGACGCTCTCCATCCAGTCCGACTGAGCTTGAGTTGTTTTACAAAGAAGAATGGACAAAAGTTTCAGTCTCTAGATGTACAAAGCTAGGAGACACATACCCCAAAAGACTTGAGGCTGTAACTGCAGTGAAAGTATTTTACAAAGTATTTACTCAGGGGGGCTGAATACATATGCATGCCACGCTTCACATTTTTATTTGTACAAAATGTTGAAAAGCACAAATCATTTTCCTTCTGCTTCAGAATTTTTCACTACTTTGTCTTGTTCTGTCACATAAAATCCCAGTAAAATCCATTCATGATTGTGATTTTTAAGTGACAAAATGCGGAAAAGTTCAAGGGATGTCAATACTTCTGCAAGGCACTGTAGCTGCCAGTCAAACCTGGTTACTAATGTTTATTGATGATGTAACGGTTGACTGAAGAAACAGGATGGATTCTAAAGAGAACAGGGCTCTACTCTTACTCAGTTTCAGCCAAATGCAGCAATACTGATCAGAAGGATTGTCACAGTGCAAATGGATAATGACTCAAAACATACCCAAGAGTTTTTTACGTCAAAGAAATGGAATATTCTTCTATGACTAAGTCTTAACTGAACCCAGCAGAGCAGTTTTCCAGCTACTGAAAACAAAGATGACGGCAGAGAGACCTACAAACAGGCCTGGACGAGGATCTTGAAGGAGGAAACAGCATTCGGTGATGTCCATGGGTCGTAGATATCAGGGAGCCATTGATTGCAAAAGATTTTCATCCAAATATTAAAAATAACTGTTATATTTAAAATTATGTTAGTTTGCCCCATTATATTTGAGCCTCTGAAAATAGGGGCTGTAATTCCTGAACAGGTAAATTTAAAGTCTACGCTTTGATCACATGTTGATCATTAGATTTCATCTCCACTGGGTTTGTGTACAGATGCAGAATTACAAAAACATTTGTTGTTGTCCCAACACTTGCAAACCTAACTGTGTTTATACCTACAGTGACCCTAATGTCCTATCATTTATTTAAAAAATCACCAACATTTGCACAGTGGGTGGAATTAAAATTACTCAAGTGTGCATTTAAATTTATCTCAGTTTGTTAAAATGTGCATTTGCTAATTATTTTTATTAAATACAACCTTTAACAAAAATACAGTGCTGCTCTAGCTCAACATCTAATGAACAGTAATTTGTATCTTCACTAGTGAAGTGAAACTTGTAAAAGAATACTAATTTAATTCACCCTAACAAACCATGAGAAAATACAATAAATAAATGGCTGACCAATGTGGGTCAAAAAAGTCAACGTGGGATAAAACTTCAGGTCAGGTAGTGTATCCATATTGTTGGATGCAATGCAGCACTTCAGTGTTAGTTCATAATGAAGGATTATCATTCAACATTTGGAACATGTTTTAGAATGTGCTGAGAACTGGTAGTGGTGCTCATAGTGTTGGAATTACCATGAAAAACACTCCAGCCTAGGCTGGAAGGTTGGTCCCAACAGGGAGTCGGAGCAGCTTGTTTATCAAAGGCTTGACGCTGCATATTTTGTTATCAGCTTTATGCACTGACGCTTTCCTGTTGGTGGGAAGTTGTGGAAGAACTGGCAGCCCCTCCATTCCTCTCCACTGGAGAGCCGAGCTACACATCAGCCTACAGCAGCTTTGCTTCTCATTCCAGAGTAACTCTTTACTGTTTTTTTTCTTTGCCACTGCTGAGAATGACCCCTTAAAGAAGCCTAGTATAATGAAACTAAATAGGATTTACTATAAAGAAGCAACAAGCACTGAATACAGCTACACTGTATCTAAGCAATATCATTTCAAAGCTAACTTAAATCTGCTGCAGATATTACAAGGCACTGATCTTGTTTGAATTCTTTATTCTTCTCTTACTTTAATACCTACTGACTTCAGTTGCAATTTTTATGTATGAACATTTCTGATTATAAAATGTCTCCAGCAGTTTTCTGAAGTTGCCTATTGCATTGTCTCGTGACTTTTTAAACATTATTTTTTAGCTGTCTAATGAATCAAAATCTATTGAAATCTGTCACCCCAACCAAAACACCATATGCCCAAATCAGGCTAATCTGGGTATTTTAGTCATTTTTTCTACTCTCTGTAAAAAAAGTAAATTTGCAGCACATCTTGGCAGAGCTGTGTGAAGGTGTGAAGTAGACAAATGTAAAACGACAAAACTGAATGGTACAGTACAGCTGAGAAAAACATGTTGGATTATGCACAATATTTTCATTGCACAGATATGACAATAATTAAACCTCTGCCCGGTGAGAGGACACACACATACATACACAAATGTATGTTACATAAGCAAATTCATTATAAACCCACAAAAGAGAATGCCAGTCTTGCAACCATGAAGTCCCTTCAAACACGGCAGCCAGCAATATACAATAAGCCTATTTGTGCACAGCAGACTAGAACCTACACAAATATGCACAATATTTTAATAGGTCCAGAAGCCCAATCTGCACAGCGTAAAATATAGCCAAGTAATCTTTTGCAGGAAAGGTATTCACGTGAAATTATTTGCTTTATGATAATGTTAACCCTCAGGAGTAGATGGACTCGCATCACGTGATCAAACTCTTGCTTTAATGCGCAGAGGCTGCAGCCCCCGCTTGTGTGTCTGTCTTGCGATTGGGATGAGGTGCAGCCCCCTCCCACCATGTCCAAATCACATAACAGACGTGCGAGTGGGGGCTACAGCCCCTGTATGACCCTGGTCTTTCTACATATGACCCGCTGGTGTGGCTGTCAACTCCAGAGGGTTAAACTGCTCAGCAGTAGCTCATAAGTAGCCAAAGCTAAGTCACATTTAGAGTTATAATACTGTAATAATGTGACTTAGTTGTCAGAGGTTTAGGTCATACATTTCCTCATAACGGACACTAATGTTAAAGCACTCAAAATCTATGACACAGATTTAAAGAAAAAAAAACTGTGGTAAAGATGTAAGGAGTAGAGGAAGTGAAGGAGTTTAATTACCTGGGATCATCCAAAGCGAGAGTATGCAAGCGAGGTGAGGAAGACGAGGAGGAAGCAGATAAGTGTCAGGGCCAATTTTGACTAAAGTAAGCCAGCAGTGTTGATGGTTAAACCAAACCAAAGCAAATCTGTTAAATTCTGTATTTTCCATCATGACTTTTATTCTTTTGGATTTGGATCCACGGCTCAGGGGACTCAGGATTAACCATTTATGTGGAAACATCCATGCTAAACACATCTATCGAGGTAAGCAAAATTAAAAGAAAATGAATGTGCCAGGTGAGAGACAGACTAATACTAAAACTTTTTTTGTTAATTCTGTGTATACTACACATTTTTTACAATTGGAGAATATAAAAAAATTACTTAAAGAAAGAGATGGGCAAAAGAACCATATGTGACTAAAGCCGCAGGTTTGAGACCTCTGCCTATACGCTGCAAAATGATGCTTACCTAGTGCATTTAAATGTGATGTTGAGGAGTCCTTTACAAATATCTATATGTGACAAATCTCTGCATGAAAGACCGGACTTGTAATTGTAACTGACTGTACCATTGCAAAGATGCCAGGGGATGACTTAACTGAGATGCCAATAACTTTGCCAACATGGCAGCATTTGGCATCCTGGAATTGAGAGCAGGCTGTTGATGTAGTAAGGTAGTAAGTGTAGTAACTTTGTTCCGTTTTCATTTTTTCCCTTTGAAATGTTCTTCTGTGCTTTTTTTCTGTGCTGTTTTCCCTTGCTTTTTTGTGGTAAAGAACTATCGCTCTACAGAACACTTTGAACTACATTTGCATGGAAAGAGGAGATAGAAATAAACCTGCCATGGTCCCTTCATCCTCTGGTACTCGATCTTCTTCACTCTGTCTCTTTCTCTCGCTGTGCGTGTGTGTGTGTGTTTGAGGGGCATAGTTTCCTCCCTGTTCCCATGTTCTCTTCTGCTGGTGCATCTGTGGTCCACTAGCAATCAGTCTCCTGCTGAAATAACACCCACACTTGCCCTTCCTCTCACTAATAGCTCAGGCCTCCTTGTTCTATAAGTTTTATTTCTTAAGTTAGATCCATAAGTTTTGGGACAAAGACGATCTATCTATCTATCTATCTATCTATCTATCTATCTATCTATCTATCTATCTATCATGAAGGTAAAGAATTCTGTAATCATCCACTTTAGCAGCCTTCCATGGTCTTCCTGGCATTTTGCTGTTGCTGAGCTGGGCAGTGCATCCCTTCTTTTTAAGAATGTTCCAGATTGCTGTTTTGGCTGTTCCTAAAGTTTTTGCTAGCTCTCTAATAACTTTATTTTGGTTTCAACTCTATATCAGCTTAGTTTGTCCTGGAATAATAAACCTTTGCTTCTGTTCCGTAGGAAAATGATCATCTGACTGTAATTCCTAAACAGTTAATGCAAGTCTTTTGTCAAGCCCCTTAAACTAAAGCTTAAAGTTTGCACTTCAGTCACATTTTGAGTAATTTAAAATCCACTGTGTTGGTGTACAGATGAAAAATTAGATTAAACAAGTAAATGTCCCAAAACTTATGGACCTAACCGGTGTTTCAAATGATGTCTTTGGTGGAATTGTCTGCTTCTTTTCTTTGTGCCAAGACCTCCTGCTCATGCACCAGTTTGCAAGTCCTGGGAGCACAGTTTTATTACAAATCTAAATCCAGCCACAGAAGGCTGTTCTGGTTTGAGCGAAAGACAGTATCTAAAACTGCATCATAGAGATCTGGGGTTTGGCCACTGTAATTATGGGCCAGATCATGCTCAACTCCACTCAGAAAGCCAGCTCTATAATTCAAAGGTTATTGTGTAAAGTTCGAAGAGTGAAGATGAAATCAGATTTGTAATTATTGTTGCTTTTTGGAAAATAATGTAAAAATTTATATCTGAACTGAGAGTACATTCAGACATAAAGACAGTATAGCAACACATTTCTGACTATAAAACAAATTGTTTTTCAAAAGTGAAGTAAATAAACATTTATGGACCAATATGCTATGGAAATGCTGTAGCAGCATTCTCTCTCTACCTTCGCTCTCTCACTCTCTCAGGTCAACAGTAAAAGGATCCGACCCACAGATTGACTTATCTACCTGAATCCAATTTTCATGTTCACTGACTGCAATGAGCAGCTTCATTCCAGGATGAATTACGCTTTTTCTATCAGCTTTTGATAAACAAATGGAGCTCTGCTTCAAGCCCCCGAAAGGAAAAACTGTTGAGCATTCAGTATGAATAAATCACAGGTTAGAGGCACACACTTCAGGGGAGATTTTATTTAGAAACCAAGTCATGATACCATGAGGTGTCTGATGCAGCAAAGAGGAAGCAAACATATTCTAAACTGAGGCAACTGTCCTGTGAAATATTTTTGCTTCTGTTTGTCCAGTCGTAACCTATAACCTCACATAACCAAAGCATCTTGCTTCTGTTCCAGAGGAAAATCATATTTACATTTGTAGTATGGTGCATAATTTAAAATCAGCTTGAAAACAGAACTTGGCCAAACAGTATGTTACTCCCAAACCATTTTGCCTGGGTTTAGACAGAATAAGTGCAGAGGTCATCTGATCAAGTACAGCATTTTTCACTTTTTTGGCCAGACAGTCCTCATTTCACCTGGAGATGTTTTCTGACATGATGTCCTACTGAGTTCCAACAGAAAAACTAGTGTAGCTATTTATAGTAAATACATGGCTGTAATAGTAGCAGAATATGGAGGCTAACCATTGTATAAATTTTAGACAGCAGATATTAAAACTGTGCAAAGATTCATGAAAATAATAGGTTTATTCATTGACCTCTGTTGGAGGGCTTGGATTCCAGTAGCCAGTACTGTAATAGACTTTTTCACAAAAACTGGAAATAAGAAGGACAAACCCTTTTCTGGCTTGTGTTTCGCCAATGGAAAAATTCAGTGTGTTTGAAGAGTCTGGTTACCCTACTAAAGTTCACTTTTGCCCATATAATGAAGATTCTTCTTCTTTTAGATGCTCCCATTAAGGGTTACCTCCATCTCACCCTGTCTCTTGCATCCTTTTCTATCACACCAACCATCTGTGTGTCCTTCTTCACTACATCTATGAAGCTTCTAGGTGAACGTCTTCTTTTCCTCTTGCCTAGCAGCACTATATTCTATATTCAACATCCTCTGTCCAAAATATCCACTATCCCTCTTCTGCACATTTTCAAAATTATCTCAACCTTGCCTCTCTGATATTATCTCTAAACTGCTCAACCTGAGCTTTCCCTCTGATGTAATCATTTCTATTCCTGTGCATCCTGATCACTCCCAGAGAAAATCTCTTCAATTCTGCCACCTCCAGCTCCACCTCCTGTCTTTTTGTCTGTGCCACCATCTCCAAACCATACATCATAGCAGGTCTCACTACCATCTTGTAAACCTTCCCTTTCACTCTTGCTGCTACCCTTCTGTCACAAAGCACCCCTGACACTTTCTTTTGCTCACTTCCTCATTTTGCTTTCCAAAGTCATTCTACAGACAGCCATCTTATGTTAGCTACATTTTCCCCACTTCCGACCTTCCTCCACTCTTGTAGGTCACTCTATGTTCCTCCCCCTTCTTGAAATATGTGTTCACTACAGCCATTTCCATCCTTTCTGTAAAATCCGCTACCATCTGTCTCTCCACATTCCTCTCCTTAACACCATACCTACCCAACAACCCCTCTATTCCCTTCATTTACATGTTCATTGAAGTCCGGTCCAATAAGCATCCTCTCTCTCTGGTAATACTCTACAATTCCATTCACTTCTTCCAGAACACCTCTTTTTCTTTTAACTGATGTCCAGCTTATGGGGCATATGCACTAATGGCATTCAAAATCATACTTTCCAGCTTCAAACTCATGATCCTGCCTGAGACTAGTTTTACCTCCAGAACAGACTTCACATACTCTTCCTTCAAGATTACCAATACAATACTATGATCTCTTCCTATCTACACCATGGTAGAACAGTTTGAATCCATCCTGGCCTTGATTCTCCTCCACCTGGTCACTCGCACACGCAATATATCTACCTTCCCTCTCTCATTCATATCATTCTGCTGTCTACCTCTTCAATTTAAAGTCCCTACTTTCACCTCCACCCTCCTTCCTTTCTTTCTACAGTAGCATACCACCGGCACCCTGTCGGCTAACAGCACACGATTGATCTGTTATGGAATTCGTATTATGAATTTGTATATTTGATTTAATAATAATTTTCTGGGTGGATGCTCTTCCTGAGATTATCTACCCCATTTACCCAGGCTTGGGACCAGCACTAGGAGTACATTGGCTTGTGGCTTGGCTGGGTTCCATGTGGTGAAAATTGTGGATTTAAATTCTTCCACTAAGGGCAATCAACTGGACAAAGGATACAATTTCTTCTATATAAAGTTTATCTACGTTTACCAAGGTAAATAAAGCCTAAAACTGCTATGCTAGCTAGTGTTAGCTTACCTGCTGGTGATACCAGAACACTTTATTTTCCCAATCCCACCTTAACCCATGGTAATCAGTAACTTAAATCTATGAGGGAGCTGCACAAAAAAGAGCTACAAGTATATTGTCACATTCCTAAAACAGTAATTTCTGAATGGGTTACGTAAAAGAGGAACAGATGTAACAGATATTGCCATATGAATTTTGTGAAGGGATATGCTGCAGAGGAAGCTGTTCAGTGAAGGAAGTGATTCATTCACTAACAATACATATTTGTCATTATTGATAAAGATTATTATACATGTTATTAACAACTAATATCTGCAGGCAAAAGCTTAACCTGCAATTGGGTGTTTCACATAGTCGTGATCCAACTTCACAGCCTTAGCTGTAGTATTATAACCTTCTCCAGGGAAAGAGAAGACACACTGATGTTCATTTATCCTTTCATACACTGACTCCCTTTTTAGTGGTGCAGTAAAATTGTTCCTAGGAAAAAAGGCTTGGGACAACGTCACATTTTAGGCAACTGATGGTGCAGCCTGCGATATAATCTTCAGGTCTGAGATGTTGACTGCAGACAAGTGCTGCCTTTCCTAATAATAAAAGGGCCCTACTTCTCTTCTGATCACCTGTATCAATTTCTTCTTTATCATTGTGTCAACTGGTAATGGATGAAAAGTTTTGGGGTACAGCAAGAACAGCCTTGGATACTGGAAAAACTTCAATTTTTAGACTCTGCCATTTTTAAAAAAAATATCTTCCACTATGCTAAAAGGAAGTCCCACTGTGCATTGCTGATGTGTTTCCAGTGGAAAAATGTAGAAGTGTGAAAAAGGTCTATAATATCTGCTTCAAATCAAAACAGGGGGATGCTGGGCTCTTGAGGTATGGCTCATTGGACGGTCAGTGAATACCACCGGAATATGTTTGAATATGTTATCAGCAAGACATGTGAAAAAATATTTAACACAGAAAGTATTAAAAGACCCACCAGCTATAATGTCATGCCAGGGATTTGTAATATTTAGAACAACTCCCAGTGCAAAGTGAGTGTGAATACAACAACCCCAACCTACCCTCATTCAACACTTGTGAGGACATTCTAACATCATTAGTGATACACAGATCACATTAGAAAGGGAAGGCATGCGGAGCTGGTAGAGAGACATGAAAAACAGCAGGAGACAAGACAAGGGAGAGAACACTGGATAATTGACTTTATAGACTCCAGATGGATGAGGTGATTCCAAGCAGGTGATAAGATATTTAGTGTGTGAGGAACAAAGGAAATGTTTTCTGGGCTACAGTAAGGAAAGTCCACTACTTTATATTATTACTATATATATTAAAAAAAAAAATCCCGTCTTGCCCCTGCGGGCTGTCTATCCTTCAAGCTCGGGTCCTCTACCAGAGGCCTGGGCGCTTGAGGGTCCTGCGCAGTATCTTAGCTGTTCCTAGGACTGCGCTCTTCAGGACAGAGATCTCGGATGTTGTACTTGGGATCTGCTGGAGCCACTCGCCTAGCTTGGGAGTCACTGCATCTAGTGCTCCGATTACCACTGGGACCAGTCTTACCTTCACCCTCCACATCTTCTCGAGCTCTTCTCTGAGCCCTTGGTACTTCTCTAGCTTCTCATGT
>VUQH01083216.1:0-12100 GCA_015106775.1 Etroplus canarensis
GACCGGACCAAGAAATATGTGAAGACAGATTTTTTAAAGGTTTTATGGACTGATGAGATGAGAGGGACTCTTGATGGACCAGATGGATGGACCCATGACTGGATCAGCAATGAGCATAGAGCTCCACTCCACACTGACTCAGACGCCAGCAAAGTGGAGGCAGGGTACTGGTATGGGCCGGAAATTATTAAAGATAAGCTTGTTGGACCTTTTCAGGTTGAAGATGGACTCAAACTTAACTCCCAAACCTACCGCCAGTTTCTAGAAGACACTCTCTTCACGCAGTGGTCCAGGAAAAAGTCTGCAGCTTTCAAGAAGACCATGATTTTTATTGCAGGACAATGCTCCATCTCATGCATCAAAGTCCTCCACTGCGTGGCTAGCCAGTAAAGACCTTAAAGATGAAAGAATAATGACATGACCCCCTTCCTCACCTGACCTAAACCCTATTGAGAACTTGTGGAGCCTTCTTAAATGTGAGATGTACAGTGAAGGAAAACAGTCCACCTCTCTGAACAGTGTCTGGGAGGCTGTGGTTGCTGCTGCACAAAAAGTTGATGGTCAACAGATCAACAAGCTGACAAACTCCATGGAGGGAAGACTTTTGAGTGTTATTGAAAAGAAGGGTGGCTATGTTGGTCACTGATTTATTTTTTGAAATGTCACAAATGTTTATTTGTGAAGTTTTACTTGTTTATTATTCTCACTTCAACAGATGAAAATAAACAAGTGAGATGGAATATTTTTGTTTTTCTTTGAGGTGTGTAATAATTCTGTCCACTAATAGTTGCCTAATAATTGTGCACACACAGATATTCTCATACAAAAGCCAAAGCCTGACTTTCACTTTTTTAATATCCAGGTTTGAGGTTTATTAATATTCTGGATTAACCAAGAGCACTGTTGTTCTTAAATAGTAAAGCTAATCATCAAAAATGCAGCTTGCCTAATAATTGTGCACGTAGTGTATCTGGTAAGGCGGAACGTCCAGCTTCACGTAGTGAGATCCACAGCAGACTTTCACAGTTTGAGAGTCAATGAATGTGTGAAAATGACTCAGCTCTGTACTGTGTTTTCCAGCATCAAGGAAGCAGGTCCTAACTTGTGATTGTTGCACTGAGTGATGGTCAGGTTAGGGTTAATCTTTTTTTGTGGCTGCGCCATCAGTTGTAAAGCCAAACAGTGTATAGCATTTCTTCAGAGGACCTTGAACAGGGATTTCTAATGCTACATTCCCTGAGTTCCTAATCAGGGATTTTCAACTGGAACGCCCAAAAAAACAGGTGTTGTACTCCAGGTATTGCTAGCGATGGCTGAATTGCTCTACCTCGCTAAGGAGCAAAACATTGCCTGTTTTTCCAATGATACTACTGGAACGTGGTCAGCATGGGAGTGACTTCACTCCCAGCTCCGACATCCGAGTTCCTATGTTAATGCCAGAGGAGGGTTTTGAACTCTGCAGTTATTGAGTCAGCAGAAAGTTGATTCTGGAATATCTAGGAGGGAAGAAATTTAACCCACTGTCTTGTTGCAACAGTTGCATGCTACTACATTACCATGCTCAAATTCAGTGAGCTCTATAGAATGAGCACCCTTTCACAAATGTTAACAAAGTCAGAATCCATGGCTAGTTGCTTGATTTTCTACACCTGTGGCAATGGGACTGAATGAAACATCTGAATTCGATGATTAAGAGGTGTGGCCCAGTACTTTAGTCCATATGGTGTGTTTTGTAATGTAATATCTAAAATCAATGAAAATATCACCCAGTAACAAATGGAGAGATTGGATAGACTCCAGCCCCTGTGCAACCCAGAACTAAAAAAATTCATGGATGGGTGGATAAATAGAATAAAATGATCTGTAAACTAGTTAAGTGTGGCAGCTATTGTGTCATTGCACTGGTGTGCATTAAAGCATGTTATTTCCCTCTGAAGTGTACTCAGATTTAGCTACATGTGCTCTGTCTCTGGCAGGTTTTGATCTTTGTGAGGTGGGTCAGGAGGAGGTGGTGCTAAAGACTGGAAAACAGGCCAGCAGACGTGTCATGCATTTTGCTCTTCAGTCTCTTCTTGCCCTATTTGGTAAGAATACGTCCTCAATCTGGACTTTTTCCTAACTAAATTCTACTAATTAGATGCCTATATTCTACTAATACTACAAATACCATTTCCAGACTCTACAGAGCTTCCCAAGAGACTGAGCATGGACAGTTCGTCCTCCCTGGAGTCTTTGTCCTCCTCCCAGTCAGCCTCCCAGCCACACTCCTTACCTCTCTCCTTCAGTTGCTACCCACCTCAGCCCTCCCTGTTGCCGCCAGTGTGCCCGGACAACCTCTCCTGCGACGCCATCTCCGTGTACAGCCTCAGCTCCCTCGCCTCCTCTCTCAGCTTCCTGTCTCGACCTGAACCCGCAGGAAGCGACGTCATCAGCCAGCGCTCACATCAGCAGGAGCCAGAGAGGCCCCGTGGAGGAGCGGGACTCTACACCTCACAACGCCATTCAGGTGCCCTGTCAAGGGGTCGACTGACCAATCAAGGAAGAGGATTAGCAGGAGAAGGGGAGGATGAGGAGTACGAGGGGTACTCCATTATAAGCAGTGAGCCATTAGGCCAAGGAGGGAGGGAATGCGACACTCTGCCACGACCTGCGGGACACCGACATGGCAGAGGTGGTGCTGGGAGAGCATCAGCAGGGAGTCATAGCTATCCTCTGACGATTTCCTCTAAGGGAAGCATCAGTACACCTACATCTCCAATAAAAGCTCCAACACTGCCCCTAACAGTTCCGAATAGCCCCAAGGTCAAGCAGGAAATGTAAGTCCAAAGCTTTTTGTTGCATAGGAAAGAATGAATTACGCTGATTCTCTGTAATTTAGCTATATGTTTAATTTTTTCCAGCTCATCTCCTCAGAGGAAAGGAAAGGTCAGCAGCTCTGAGTCGGACCAATCAAGCACTGAGACGGACAGCACAGTGAAATCCCAAGAGGAAAGGGCAGGACCTGCAGGACAAATGGATCCCCAGGAGTTGGCCCAGAAGATCCTAGAGGAGACCCAGAGCCACATGCAAGCTGTGGAGAGCCTGCAGAAGACAAACTTTAGAGGAAAGACTCTGAGGGGAAGTGAGGGGAGAGAAGAGGCTTCAGGCAGGCAACAATCTGTGTCTACTCCCACAACACCGACGTTGACTCCCACAGGTGGAGCCCGAGGGTTTCAGCCCTCTGAGACCAGTGCTTTTAGCAGACCACCCAGCAGGGCAAGCCTTAAGTCTCCTCTGTCACTCTCTAGTCACCTGTCACCCCTCTCCACCTCTGTCGCAACGCCTCCTCCAACTCGGCCCAAACCGCCATCGCGCTCCTCATCGCTGCAGAAAATCAGCTCAGGCTACAGCAGCCCCGCTCATTCCTCCCCGTCTATGTCTCTCTCTGTGAAAGATCAGGGTTCACCTCTTTCCGCGGTCTCCCCAGATGTGCACGTGCAGAGTCAGCTCAAACTGAAATACCCGAGCTCACCTTACACCGCCCACATCTCACGTTCACGCTCTCCTGCTGACAGCACCCCATCGCCAGCTCTTTCCTATTCCTCCACAGGATCCGTTTCAGCGTCTTCCAGCCCGGCAAACACCCCTGAGCTGGACCAGTCCAAACAAGATAACAAAGTCCAGGCGATCCACAATTTAAAAACCTACTGGGCCAATGCCAGCCAGAACCCCAACATGCCCTGCCCAGCCAGTTTACTCCGGGGCGGGAATAGAAAAATGAGTACTGTCCAGAAAGATGTTTTGGGTTTGCTGAATCTCTCACCTAGACACGAATCTGTCAGGAAAAATGTGGCTGGACCTGAGGACCACACTGACGACAGATCAAATGGTCACCCAAAACTGGAGGCTAAACCTCCTCCACCTCCATCCTCTGGTCTTCTCACACACTCTAAAGGAGGTGTCAGGCTTCCCTCCGGGAATGGCTACAAGTTTCTCTCGCCTGGACATTTTTTCCCGTCTTCTAAATGTTGAGAGTTCAGATTTTTGCCCTGCTGAACTGTGGATCCAGCAAACCAATCTTCTGGTTCGTTTCTGTGTTTGTACAATGACACACACTGGCCAGTTTCAGTGAAAAACAACCACATTTTTAGCAATCCCTGCTGAAGCGCAAGGATAATAAAAGTACTGTTTCATACTGACGGTGATTTTTCATGCTCATTTTTTGTGAAAGGATGTAAATGTTTTGAATGTGATGACTGTGCCTTCTTCTGGAGAGCCCTGGAAGGACAAAATAAGAGACGCATTGAGTCTTTAGCTTTAATTTTGTTTTTATGATTGACCAGAGGGCATGTGTCTCGATGCCTCCATGTACACTGAAGAGAAATGTTTTGACCTGCAGTCTGCTGACTGAACACTTTATGTCAACGCTCGCTATGTTTGTGTAAGTCGGCCTGAATCCAGTCTTGATTTACTGTGTGATAATTATTGTTTAACGTCATTACCGATGATTATTGTTGTCATTTATTTTAAGTGTTTCCCAGTTATTAATATTATTATACATTTTATGAAGACAATTAAAAGAAGGAAGAAGTAAAGGCAACATTTTGATATTTTTATGGAGATTTGATTTCATGTGTGATTGTCAGCATGGTACCGCTTGCTGTCAAGTGTTTCATTAACTTTATAACGTGCAGTTTTGTAGTGGTGCCACACACCTATAGAAAAAAAATCCAATAAAATGTTCCTTTCTTTGTCTTGTTTAATGACATACAGTAATTCCATAATGAAGGTAAGCAGTCTTTCCACATTGTTTTTACTTATAATAAAAGCAAAACGGTAAATCTTAAATGAGATATCCACGGTAGAATGTTTGAGAATTTTCAGTGCAATTTTTAAGGCATTTTAGGGCTGTTACATATGGGAAATAACATCACTTTTGCACTACATGGGCAATGTATATTAGTTCAAACAACAGAATGATTATTTTCCAAGCTACAAAATATCACATTGGACACTTAAAATGAGTTCTTTGAGTAGCCTAGATGTTTCTTCCTCATGCCTTTTAAGCATTCAGGTATTCAGAAGTAGCTTTTGTTCCCAATAGATATTTCCTTTTTACTTAGGGCTTTTTAATGCAGAGCTTTTCACTAAGAGCTTGTACTAAAGTGTTTTATAGCAGAGTGCTAGATTAAAATGCAGCAGTGTGGCTTCATGCTGGGAAAGAGTGCTGCAGATGTGATGTTTTCTTTGGGAGTGCTGATGGAGAAGGTCAGAAAGAGTTGCACTGTGTCTTCGTGGAGCTTGAGAAAGTATGAGAAAGTCAGGAGTGGGAGAGTGAGAAAAAGACTGGGAAGCTGCGTAATATATAAATAAAAACACCATGCAAATCTTCAAAAACAATATTTTATTCACAAAAGAGCATAGAAAAACAGCAAATGTTGAAAGTGAGACATTTTACTGTTTCATGAAAAACACTAGCTTGTCTGAGTTTTGATGGCAGCAAGTAAGTAAAAGTAAGTGGCACTAAAAAGGAACCTCTGGAGGAATATGTTGCATCTAATGAAGTGAATTGGTTAACAGGCCAGTAAACTGTCAACAAATTGTGGAGCAATTTCAGAATAATGTTCCTCAGTGTAAAATTGCAAAGACTCTGGATATTCCATCATCTACAGTACTCTGTGTGTGTATAAACACAAATATTTTAATACATTAAAATATATTGAGATGGCAGGCATTGCAGCTTCCGCATGTTATGGCAGGGAAATGGTCAGTGTTTTGAAGATGTGTTTCTGTTTATAAAAATCAAATTGTTTCTTCAATATGAAACTCTTAACTCCTGTTTAGTCAAATTTCAGAACTGTCCAGTAATTTTAACCCTTTCAAAATTCAGCTTTTATTCAGTGTCCTTTGTAGTGGACAGTAGGACTCACTAACTCCTATTTTTTTTAACTATGTCCATGCTTTAGGAAGCAGAGGGCTGAATGAGCCAGAAGGGATTTCACTCAGAACTGTGGAAGGAGAGTCGGACTTAGAGCCGCTTTTATCAATTCAGTTTCAACCGTATTGTGGAGGAGAAAACATTGCAGGACAAAATGGCCACAACCACCAAGACTGGAGGTCCTCTGGTTACTTCTAATAGTACAAAGATGACCAGGTTTTTTTTTTTTAATGTCAGAGCAAAACAGAGGTTCTCATCTCTGGTGGCACCCTGAAAACCACTCCAGAGGAGCTGAAAATATTCTTCGGCGTATGTACATGGCATCTCTCGAATACCCTAGGATCCAGATGCATTGGGTGGCAAAGACAGAGCTCCCAGTTATAGCCAATAAAGAGTAGAGAAAAATTCTTCAAGATAAGGCAGCTCATCAAAGAAGTAGCTGGTTGTCAGAAAAGCATCAGAGGTTGCCGTGACAAAGTAGCAGGAAAATAAGGCAATGCTAAAGGCTTCCAGTGTCCATGGGATAGACCTCCAGGATAGCTGCATGAGATGGTCAGCGAAAGAGAAGCACCATATTACTGTGCCTATACCTGCTGTTGTGGCTGTGTACAACAAAATCATGGGTGGAGCCGAGTTGTGTGAGTGTACCCCATGTTAATCTGCTCAAGAAAATGGACCATCCTGCATCTCTTTGACCTGGCTGCAAGAAACAGCTTGAGTACAGGTCAGACCACCAGGTGTCTGGGAGCTGCAGTATGTTGACTTCAGGTTGGTCAAGGTCAGCAAGTTGAAAAAGGTGGTCAGTGATGATGAAGAATACATTTCTGCAAAGAAGAGAAGGGCAGTTGAACGACAGCCAGCTTTAGGTGACTATTAGGTTTGCAGAATGCAGCTTGAACAAAAAGCTCAACTATGAGATGCTGTTAAAAGAATATTTTAGGGTTCAGATGTGTTGTTGTTAATGAAATCAGTGAAAATTTTATCAGAAATCCACAAGACACTGAAAAATGAAACAAATATTATTACTGTTAAAAAAATTTCCACTTGCCCTGTGACTGGTCTTTTATCCTTCAAGCTCAGGTCCTCTACCAAAGACCTGGGAGCTTGGCGGTTATGTGCAGTATCTTAGCTGTTCTTAGAACTGCGCTGATCTGAACAGAGATCTCGGATGTCGTTCCAGGAGTCTGCTGGAATGACACTTTCCCAGTTTGGGTGTCACTGCCCTTAGTGTTCCACTTATCGTAAGAACCACTGTTGCCTTCACCTTCCACATCTTTTCTAGTTCTTTCCTCAGCCCTTGGTAATTCTTGAGCTTCTCGTACACATACACATTAAATCATGGTCAAAAGAATCTAGCAATTTTGACAAGAATTTTCAGAAAAAAGCTTCTTTCATATCAAAGTGAAAGCAGAGTTTTACAAACTAATGTCAGTTAATTAAAAATATATAATGTAAAATAAATGTTTGCATAAATATTCACCCCCTTCAGGTCATTATTTAGTAGATGCACCTTCGGCTGCAATCACAGCACAGAGTCTGTGTGAATAAGTCTCAGTAAGGCTGGAACATCTGGACACTGACATTTTTCTCTGGTCTTCGTTGCAAAACATCTCAAGCTCTGTCAGGTTGCTCGGGGATCGGACATAAACAGCTCTTTTAAAGTCCAGCCACAAATTGTCGATTGGACTGAGATCTGGGCCAAAGTTCCCCTCTCAGCCATGCGCCTGCATGCACGCTGTATAGATTTCCTGCGTGCATGTGCGCTGCATAGATTTGCTGTGCGCGGAGGACGCGGGAGCAGTGTGCAATTGCGCAAGCGTGCAGCTTAGAGGGACCGTTGATCTGGGCTTTGATTTGGCCAATCCAAAACGTTCAGCTTGCTGTCTTTGAACCTTTTCTGTGTAGCTTTTGCTGTATGCCTTGGATCATTGTCTTGCTGGAAAGTAAATCCTTTCCTAAGCCATAGTTTTCTTGCAGACTGAGTCAGATTATCCTCCAGGATTTGGTGATATTTTTCTGCATTCATGTTCCCCTCTACCTTTACAAGCCTTCCAGGGCCTGCTGCTACGAAGCATCCCCAGAGCATGATGTACCACCAGATGGTGGATATGGTGTGTTTGTGGTGATGTGCAGTGTTTGGTGTTTGCTAAACATAGCATCTTGTCTGATGGCCAAAAAGCTCAATTTTTGTCTCATTAGACCAAATAACCTTCTTCCAGTTGACCTTGGGACCTCCCACATGTCTTTGGGTAAATTCCAGGAGCGATTTCATATGAGATTTTTTTCAACAGTGTCTTTCTATTTGCTATTCTCCCATACAGCTTTGACTGGTGAAGAACCCGGGCAACGGCTGTTGTTAGGTACAGTGTCTCCCATCTGAGCCACTGAAGCTTTTAACTCCATCAGAGTGGTCGTAGGTGTCTTGGTGGCCTCCCTCACCAGTCTTCTTCTTGCTTGGTCACTCAGTTTGCGAGGACATCCAGCTCTAGGCAGATTTAGACAAGTGCCATACTCCTTCCATTTCTTAATGATGGCTTTGACTGAACTCTGTGGGATGTCCAGTGAGTTGAAAATCTTTTTGTAGCATCTCCTGACGTCTATTTTTCAGTGATCATTTCTCTGAGTTACTTGGAGTCTTCTTCAATAATAACAGGAATACTGATGAACCAGAGACTGGACCTCCCAGACACAGCTGTTTTTATACTACAATCACTTAACACACATCAGCTGTATTCAGGTGATCTCCATTTTGCTAACTGTGATACTGCTGGAATCCACTAGCTGGACCTCTGTTGAATTAGGTCAGTCGCTTTAAAGGGGGTGAATATTTATGCAAACATTTTTTTACACAATATATATTTTTACTTATTGACATTTGTTTGTAAAACTGGTTTCACTTTGAAGAAAGAACTTTCTTTAGAGACCCATCAGTCTATTGTTGTACTTAGAAAGGAAGGCTATTCAGTGAGAGATACTGCGACAGAACTTCAAATCTCTTACCATGCTGTTAACTACTCCCTTCAGAGAGCAGCAAAAACTGGCTCTAATAAGGACAGAAAAAAGAGTGGGAGGCCCCGATGCACAACTGTGCAAGAAGACGAATATCTGAGAGGGTGTAGTTTGAGACCAAGACGCCTCACAGGTCATCAACTTGCAGCTGCATCAAATAGTACCCATCACACACCAGTGTGATCGTCAACAGTAAATAGGTGACTTCAGGATGCTGGACTTCATCGCAGAATTTCCAAGAAAAAGCCATATCTCAGACCAACCAATAAAAAGAAAAGGCTGAGATGGGCAAAAGAGCATAGACACTGGAAGATTGGAAGAAAGTGTTGTGGACAGATGAGTCCAAGTTTGAGGTCTTTGGAGCAACCAGAAAAATATCTGCGAGATGCAGAACTAATGAAAAGATACAAAAACACTGCTTAGTCAAGCATGGTGGAGGCAGCGCGATGGTCTGGGGGTGCTTTGGAGGTGGTAAAATAATAGATTTGTACAGAGCGGAAGGGACCTTGAGTGAAAAAAGGTTTTGCAACGCCATGCCATACCCTGTGGACAGCACTTGATTGGAGCCATTTTCATCCTACAACAGGATAATGACCCAAAACCCACCTCCAAAACATGTCAGCAATATTTAAGGAATAAAGCAGTCAGTCAGAATTCTGACTGCAATGGAGTGGCCAGCACAGTCTCTGGATCTGAACCCTATTGAGCTGTTGTGGAAGCAGCTTGACTGTATGGTATGGAGGAAGACGCCATCAAACCAGTGCAGATGCTCCAGGAAGCATGGGGTGAAATATTATCAGACTACCTTGAAAAACTTACAGTTGGAATGCCTGAGGCTGTAACTGCTGTGAAAGGTGTTTTTTTTTTTTTTTTTTATGAAGGCAAAGGTTGAAGAACACATTTATAGTTTCCATTACAATCATTATTTTGAACTAGATAGATAAATGGATAGATAGAACTTTATTGATCCCTCGGGAGGTTCCCTTGGGAAATTAAAACTGTGACAATGTCAGCATTTTCATCTGTTCATTTGCTATTTTTCGTATTCAGACTAACTTCATGTCTTTCCGTGGAAAACTAGAAAAGCACTTCATAGAGCGCAGACCTCCGCCAAGCATGATCCAAGGCATGATCATCAAAGGCACCGACATCAAAGGTATGATCATCATAGTGCCTTTGATGATCATGAATGCATACAGATATCTGATATCACTATTACTTCAATAGTTATTGATTTCAGGATTTTTTGTTTGGCATGATCTCATCACCTGATTCCGTTCATAACATTTTGAGTTATTTTGCACACAGACAGACAGACAGACCAACCCTGACCCGGACCAACGTTCCCTTGAAGCTGCGCGCTTGCATGTGCGCTGCGTAGATAGCACAGCTTAGAGGGAACGTTGCTCAGGACAGATATTTTATGGTGATTGGACCACTGGAACATCTGAAGCCCTTTAACCCCCCCCATTTAAAAAAATAAAAGCCTGCCATGGCGCCCCCGGGTGGGCGTACCTGAGGGTATGGTAGGGTCTCCTGTTGACATTCACGTGTATACAAAGCAGCCAATGTAAGCCCACGCTCTCTGCAGGATGACCAGGAAGGCGAGCAGGTAGAAGACCAGAGCGACAGCCTGAAGGAGGCATGAAAAGATTCAGAGAGTAAAGAGGATGGAGGGACAGATGATGCTGCAAGATAAAAGGTCGAAAAGAAGTCGTCTAGTTTATAATTTACAAATGAGAGACACATCAACCCTGATTTCTTCTTTTGTACGATAACTTCAGTCTATTTCATGAAGCCATGCAGAGTTTTACTGTGAATACAGGACCTGCATGTACACAGGGGTGTTTGGAGCTTTTAATTACTGTGATAGCTTCATGAGGACAGGAGACAGACGCGACGTTTTCAGAGCTGAAAAACACATTTAAACTCCGTCAAAAACTGCAACCACATCACGTTTACACCCACTGAAAGAGTCCCAGTGTGAAGACAAAAAGCTGGACCGTGTCAAGGAACATCAGAATCAGAATACTTAATCCCAGGGGAAATTTTAATTTGTTACAGACAGTTACATATAAATAAGGTAAGAAATATGATAAAATAAATAACAAATAAAGCTGTCTGTATGAATTGCCATATGTAGCATACATAACCTCACAGTTAAACACTGTATAATATGTAAAATATGAATGTATATAATATGAAATACTCCAGGAGTCACAGGGAGGAGTTACAGAGTGTGATGTCACAGGTAGGAATGACTTCATATCTTATTCATATAAGTGAGCAAATGAGTAGATTTTTACACTCCTTTAATTTTACATCTATGTCAGTTTGTAGTCACTGAAGTTATGTCAAATGATTAGATTAATGTGGTTCATTGTGATATATTGTGACACTACACTGTACCCTTAATGCTGGCACACACATTTGGTTTACATTGTGTTGTCCTTGAATTATATAAGCTGCAGTGAGTCTTCCTTTTCTTTAGTTAGCTGTCTGCTGCTCCAGGCTCTGCTGGTTTGAGCAGACAAAGAGACTGAGGATACAGCTTAGTTAAATGCAGAGGCCAACCCAGTGGACTCAACCATCAGCAGTGACCATGCAGGGGGGGAATGGGTTTATTTTGGTGTGGAGTTAGGAGTTGTCCCTGTGGTTTCCCCCTCTGTGTTAAAAGTGGTTTGCTCTGTTAGTATATAGGCTGAGTTGTCTCTCATTGGAGGATGCTGAAGTAAAGGACAGGCTTCGGTGCAATTTTTGGTTTGAAAGGGCCTGCGGCCTTGGCTGATGATGCCTGGGTCGCGGGCCCTGCGCAAGGATGATACGGGTGGACGGGATACTAGTGGGTGGCGATAATGCACTATTTTGATGTTGGCCAACCGCCAATGAAATTTAAGAAGAAGAATTGGAGGAGGTCAGCTGGTTGAGTTAAGGTGTTAGTTTCCTGAGCACTGTGTTTGAGTAGAGTTCTGTCTAGTTGACCTTTTTACAGGCCCATTCATTTCTTAGATTAGATTATTTCTGTGAAGATGTATTTTTGATATTCTGTTTTGGGGTAAATAAAATCCACCATTTTTGAAATTACACCTGTGCCTGTCTGTTCTTGGCTGCTGGGTGAACTTTCAAGGCTCATATCAACATGTGTGGCTGCTCAGAACAGGTTAGACTGTATGA
>VUQH01083217.1:0-19626 GCA_015106775.1 Etroplus canarensis
GATGGATGTAGTGAAGGAGGACATGTAGAGGGTTGGTATGAGGAAAGAGGATGCAAGGGATAGGGTGAGATGGAGGCAGATGATCTGCTGTGGTGACCCCTAAAGGGAACAGCCAGAAGAAGAAGAAAAAGAAGACTCGTGTCGTCTACATCATCTAGCTGACACTTGCTGTACAAATAACTTGTAAATGCAGCTTCTTACTATAATAACAGTAATCTCACTATATTGCTTCTTGTTCTTGTTCAGGTGACCTCAGCCGAGCTGAGCTGATGATGATGACCATCGCTGATGTCATCAAGCAGCTGGTTGAAGCCCACGAAGAGGGCAAAGACATCAATCTTAACAAGTAAGTAATCATCTTTATACATTAGCTATTCCACCATCAACTGTAAGTGGTATAATTGCAAAGTGTTTAGGAACCACAGCATTTAAGCCACGAAGTGACAGACCATGTAAAGTTACAGAGCGGGGTTGCAGAGTCTCTGCTGACTCAATAACTGCAGAGTTTCAAATCTCCTGTGACATTGACATCAGCACAAAACTGTGCACTAGGAGGCTCATGCAATGGGTTTCCATGGCCAAGTAGGTGCATGTAAGCCTTACATCATCAAGCATAAGGCCAAGGGTTACATGGAGTGGTGTAAAGCCCAAGAGCTACATCTCAGACTCTACAGGCCTCAGTTAGCATGTTAAATGTGTGGCTTGTTTGGAAAGGTTCCCGAGCGGAAGCCTCTTCTCTCTAAAAAGAACAAAGTAGCATAGCTTAGGTTTGCGAAGTTGCATCTACAAAACCACAAGAATTCTGGAACAGTGTCTTTTGGACAGATGAGACCAAAGTGGAGATATTTGGCCATAATGTACAGTGCCACATTTGGCAAAAACCAAAGATAGCATATCAGTGCAAACACCTCATACCAACTGTCAAGCACAGTGGTGGAAGCATGATGATTTGGGCTTGTTTTGCAGCTCTCCTGAATACCAAAGTATTCTGGAGTTAAACGTGAGATGTGGCTGCTTTGTTTGATAGTCACATCTCGCATTTAACTCCTGTCCTACTGTCTTGATAGCTAAAGCTTCTCTGAAACTGGATCATACAACAGGACAATGATCCCAAGCAAATCCACAACAGAATGGCTGAACAAAAAGAATCCAAGTGTTTCAATGGCCCAGTCAAAGTCCAGACCTCAGCCTGATTGAAATGCTGTGGTGAGACCTTAAAAGAGCTGTGTATAAAAGTAATGACCTGAAACAACATTGTAAAGAAAAGTGGGCCAAAATTCCTCCACAACAATGTGAGAGACTGATTAAGTCATACAGAAAAGTTTTACTTCAAGTTATTGTTGCTAAGAGTGGTTGTACTATTCAGTCATGGGTTGAGTTTTTCACAGAACTCAATAGGGCACTGTGAACACTTTCTATTCCACATGAGCATATTTTTCAGGGAAGGTCTTACTTTTGTCAGCAAGACAATGCCAAATCGCACTGTGCAAATATTAAAACAGTATTGCTCCACAGCAAGACAGAATCCAGGCAGTAACCCACTGAAAACATTAGCAATTTATCAAATGAAAAATATGATAAAGGAGACCCTGGTTTGTTGAGCAGCCAAAATCCCTTGTCAAGGCACAGTCAGAAACCTTTTGCCTTCTAAACTATAGCAAAAAAATCTCCTCAGTGGGAATCCTGTGGCATTATTATCTGAAATGAGCCTATACTAAAGAAAAATTCAAATGTGTTATTTTTGTACTATTTTCAATTCAATGCAAGATTTAAATGATTTGCATTTCACATATTATTGTTTTTTCAAACAGAGTGAAGACTAAAACCTCAGCTAAATATGGACTTGAAGCCCAGCCTCGACTGGTGGATATCATTGCCGCTGTTCCACCGCAGTACCGCCGAGCTCTGGTGCCCAAATTAAAGGCCAAACCTATCCGCACTGCTAGTGGGGTACGTAGTCCTCATTGACCCATCTACCACCCTGTTCTGTGGTCAGATACTGTATTTCATATTTGACTCTATAAGGCTGCAACCAAACAGTTAAAGTGCAGTAAATGCCATTTAGCTTAAGTAACATCAGAGTCAACAATGCAGTTACAACTTAGTGAATGCCAAAAAATAATCCTCAAAATGTTTTTCAGTTTAGTTTTGTACTGCAATTGTGATTTTTTTTTTTTAAACCCATGCCATAGTCTGGACTACCATATGACATTGATGGAATTATTAAGGATTAATGCTTTAGCGCAGCTTTAGACTGAATATCAAGATTGTTTTGGGAAAGATTGTGCTTAGAAACATATCAAAGGTGAGTTAAACTAAAAAACATTTTGCTTTCAGTCTAAAAAAGAAGACTATTGCATGCTTCTGTTTCTGTTGTAGATTGCAGTCGTGGCTGTGATGTGCAAACCACATCGATGTCCTCACATCAGCTTTACAGGCAACATCTGTGTGTAAGTACTGCTTTTTGTTGGTAGAAAAATCAAAGCTCTTAAACAGTATGTAAAAGTTGTGCTTTGTAGATATGAGAAGAATCAGTGTCGCATAATGTATTTGCTGTATATGGAAAAATCCAAAGAGCAAAAGTTAAAGAGCGATCAATGTAATCCCTTGGATGGGTTTCTGCTTTCATTGCCTAAGATGCATTGTTTCTCTGTCATCACATGTTTACATATGTACATGTTATATCTATCTTTACTCTGGCAGCTACTGTCCCGGTGGTCCGGATTCTGACTTTGAGTACTCTACACAGTCTTATACTGGCTATGAGGTAAAGGACTTTTATTTCATCTGCTCTGTATAACTACACAAGGCACCCATTCTGTTGTTTTACAAGCAGATATTATTCTGCTCCAGGTCATTGCCACTTTATTAGGTATATCTGTTCAACTGATTGTCAACGCAAATATTTAATCAGCCAATCACACAGCAGCAGCTCAGTGCATTTAGGCATGTAAACATGGTTAAGACAACCTGCTATTCAACCTGAACATCAAAAAAGGAAAGAACCGTGATTTAAGTGACTTTGAACGTAGTGTTGTTGGTCCCACTTGGGCTTGTATTTCATAATCTGCTGATCTGCTGGGATTTTTGTGTAAAACCATCTCAAGGGTTGACAAAGAATGGCCTGAAGAGAGTAAATATCTGTTGAAGAGCAGTTATCTGGGTAAAAATGCCTTGTTGATGTCAGAAGTCAGAGGCGAATGGCCAGACTGCTTTACGCTGATAGGAAGGCAGCAGTAACTCAGAAAACCACTTGTTACAGCAAAGGTGTGCAGAAGAGCATCTCTGAATGCACAACCTGTGGAACCTTGAAGTAGAAGCGCTACAGCAGCAGAAGAGCACACCAGGTGCCACTCCTTCCAGTTAAGAACAACAAACTTGGCTCTGATTTGAACAGGCTCACCAAAATTGAACAATACAAGATTGGAAAGGAGTCTCAATTTCTGGTGCGAGATTCAGCTGGTAGGGTCAGAATTTGGCATAAATAACATGAAAGCATGGATCATTCTGCCTTGTATCAACAGTTCAGTCTGGTGGTGTTGATGTCATGGTGCGGGGGATATTTTCTCGGCACATTTCTTCCCCGTAGTTCCAAGTGAGATTCTTTTAATTGCCACAGCCTACCTGAGTGTTTTTGTAGACCATGTCCATTCCTTAATGACCACAGTGTACCCATCTTCCAATGGCTGCTTGCACCATGTGAAAGAGCTCAAATAAGTCATAATTCATTCATAATTCAAATGGTTTCTTCAACATGACAATGAGTTCACCATTTTCAAATGGCCTCCACAGTCAAAAGATCTCAATCTAGAGCACCTTTGGGATGTGGTGGAATGGGAGATTGGCATTATTGGATGTGCAGCTGACAAATGTGCAGCAAATGTATGAAGCTATCGTGACAGTATAGACCAAAATCTCGGAGGGATGTTCCCAGCACCTTTTTAAATCTGTACCATGAAGAATTGAGGCAGTCCTGATGGTAAAAAGAGGTCCAACTGGATACTAGCAAGGTGTGCCTAATGAGGTTGCCAGTGAACGTATATAAAAACACTTCACAATAACAGTTGTCTCAAGGTGCTTTATATTGTGAGATAAACTCCATAAATCAGACTATCAGACAGACAGACTAACTGACAGAGTAGACAAAAGTTAATGACAGGCAATAGTGGCAAAAAACACATTGAGAGTGATTGAGAAATGCCCATTGCATCATGGGAAGTCCCAGAGCGGCCTGAGCCTATAGCTGCATAACTAAGGGATGGTTCACTCTCAGCTGATCCAGTCCTAACTATTACAGATCATTCAGGACTTTTATTAAACACATAGTTTAATGTATTTGTGTCATCTAGCTTCTTAGATAAAGTTTCATATTGTTCAAGATTCAAGAAGCTTAATTGTCATTTCAACCACATATAGCTGATACGGAACATAGTGAAATGAGATAACGTTTCTCCAGGACCTGGTGCAACATAAACATGCAACATAAAGCTCAAATACAGAAAAAAACAACACAGAGCTAGGACTAAGACATAGAGGTAGGACTGAGGGTTTGTTTTTTCCCTAGCCACATAAAGTGCAATGTGTGGAATTAGTTGCAAACAGTGCAAGGTCAACATAGTGCAAAAGCAGTACAAAAAGAAAAGACAATACAAGAACAAGACAGTAGCGCTGAAAGTGATGTACAGAGTAGCAGCGGTTGAGGCAGTGCAAATAGAGAGTGAGTGTGTATATGTGTGAGAGGGACAGAGTTTCGTACATTTAGTTCTTAGTCTTGTACAGTTCTGGATGTGTGTGTGTGTGTGTGTGTGTGAGAGAGAGAGTTTTTGTGTGCACAGCAATGGAAATGCAAGCAGCATTTTCCTAATAATGTTGCCTCAGTGAAGCATGTATGAGTCCTAGCACAGAACCCTGTAGGACTCCATGACTTACTTTTGTATTCGAGGTTGAACATGCTTATTTTTCTGATTTTAATCCCTCGTGTTTCTCTATCTTTTTGCTAGCCAACTTCCATGAGAGCCATCCGAGCTCGTTATGACCCCTACCTTCAGACCAGACATCGAGTGGAGCAGGTCAGTGTGTCTCTACAGTGTGCTGGATATGTTTTCATTTTTATCATTTTCATGGTTCTTCAATATTAGGCGTTTCTTTAAATTAAAGAAGAAGAAAGCCACATAATCAGGGGCCTCGATGCATCAGTCTCTGTTTAGTAGATGCTAAATGTGTCTCTTTTGTATGGTCACTAGATTAGCCTCTTACTAAAACAGCAATTTCTATCAATCAGCTTCTGATAATATATTTAGTATGCTGTAATGAGTGTCATGGCGTTCACTGACCCTAATTATGCCATAATTTAAATTTATGGGCCCATTAGTGTAATGCAGCAGAGCAGAATCATTCATTAAAACGGTTTATGCAGAAACCTGCACTCTGTTATTTTAACTGGCCGCAATTTTTATCTTATTCATGGCACTTTGCCTTTTGGAAGTCAGTTTTATATGATTGTCTTTTTAAAGTTGAACTTATTTCTTGCTTTTTGAAGTAGTCAGAGCTATTTTAATTATTATTCTGCAGAATAAATCTGTTACTGCATTTATCTGAACTCTTAGTTACATCCAATGAAATGACTCAGTGTTACCTGAATCTACCTTTCTTATAAAATCCTTGTATGTGATCTGCAGCTGAAGCAGCTGGGCCACAGTGTCGACAAGGTGGAGTTCATAGTGATGGGTGGGACCTTCATGGCTCTGCCTGAGGAGTACAGAGACTACTTCATCAGGAACCTGCATGATGCCCTGTCAGGACACACCTCTAACAATGTGGCTGAGGCTGTCAGGTATTTAATAAGTTACAGGATTCAGCCTGTGTCCTTCTCTACACTGTAGGCGCAATTATTAGGCAAGTTACATTTTTGAGGATTAGTTTTATCATTTAACAACAACAGTGCTCTTGGTCAATCCAAAATGTTAATAAACATCAAACCTGAATAATTAAGGAAGTGAAAGCGAGGTTTTGGCTTTTGTACAAGAATATCTGTGTGCGCACAATTATTAGGCAACTTTTATTGTGCAGAATTATTACGCAACTCAAAGAAAAACAAAAATATTCCCATTTCACATGTTTATTGTCAACTGTTCAAGTGAGAATAATAACTCAAACTTTACAAATAAACATTTGACATTTCAAAAAATGAATCAGTGGCTAATAAAGCCACCCTTCTTTTCAATAACACTCAAAAGTCTTCTATACATGGAGTCTGTCAGTTTCTTGATCTCTTGACCATCAACTTTCAGACCATCAACTTGTTCAGAGAGGTGTACGGTTTTCCTTCGCTGTACATCTCACGTTTAAGAAGGGCCCACAAGTTCTCAATAGGGTTTAGGTCAGGTGAGGAAGGGACTGAAGAGAAACGTCGTGGGTGTGGAGCTGGACTCTGACAGTAGTGTCAGAGAGGAGGATGCTGTCCAAGTTAGGGACAATACCGGACAATCCTTCATACCCACTCCATGATGTGCTGGACAACAAGTTCATCTTTAATAATTCCAGCCCATACCAGTACCCCACCTCCACCTTTCTGGCATCTGAGCCAGAGTGAAGCTTTATGCCCATTGCTTATCCAGCCATGGGTCCATCTGTCTGCTTCATTAAGAGTCACTCTCACCTTATCAGTCCATAAAACCTTTGTAAAATCTGTCTTCACATATTTCTTGGCCCAGTCTTAGCATTTCAGCTTATGTGTCTTGTTCAGTGGTGGTCAGGTTTCAGCCTTTCTTACCTTGGCCATGTCTCTGAGCACTGAAGAACTTGTACTTCTGGACACTACAGGTAGGCTGCAGTTCTGGAATATGACAGCACTGGAAGATAATGGCTTCCTGGTAGCTTCATGTTTGATTCTTTTCAAATCGTTGGCAGTTAATTTGCTTCTTTTTTTCTCTCAGTGTATTTCTTGCGACCCTTTTGGGTATTTGCAACAAAACATTTGATGGTTCTGTGGTCACATCCTAATATCTCGACAGTTTCGAGTGAGTTGCACACCTCTGAAAGATTTTTTACAGTTTTTGACTTAATTGTGCACACCTGATATAGGGTGTTGATCTCCTAAATCTACACTCTCTCATTACACAAATGCACATCACCTGGTATGCTTAAATCCAATAGGCATTCAAGTTCATACAGCTTGGAGTTGGAAAGTATGCATAAAAATGATTTTATGGTTAAAATAGTCACTTGCCTAACGATTGTGCGTGCAGTGTATATCGCAGAACACAAGTAGACTGTTCTGTTCTAATAATAGGATCATTTTTGATAAGACCCAGTAGAACAGGTAAGGATGAGCACACCAGAACACATGTATAGGGAGAGATAAAATAGTTTTCTTGTACTGTAACACACTGCTAAGACTAATAACAAAAATGAGGGCAAAAGGCTTTCTCAGTATGTGTGGACTGGGAGTTGAAATGCCATTCTTGTAGTTGAAGAGCAAACACTTGCTTTTGTGATGTGAAATGGTATCCGAAAAACTTTAAAATGACTTGACGTTGTATGTGAAGTGTCATAGAAGGTAGGTTTTGTGTTAGTTAATGATAAAGAAACAATCACCAGCCAATGATGAAGAGATTATAAACTGTCTTTAAGTGAACAGCACGTCTGAGACAAGGATACGATGATCCCCATAAAAATAGGGGGCAGAGGCCGCTCGAACCCCTTCTTTCAGAGCCCTTGTGTAGGCATTGCGATAAAGGTAAAAAGAAGCAGTGTTGCTATGGTAATATGACTATTGAAAAGAGGTCACGTTAAATAGGCATTATAGTTTCCGCATCCACAAGTCCACTGGGGTCCACTTGGATCAGAGTAATGTGATTTTTGTCATCATATGATGAGCATGAGGTTCCATGTGGAGTGTCCAGTGTTGAGGAACTAAAGTAACTCAGCCAGGAAGTGGCAGACCAAATAAAGCAACAGAGTGGGGTAAAGGAGCATAATGCGAAAAATGCTCTGCTGACTCAGTAACTACAGAGTTCCAGACGTCCTCTGACATTAGTACCAGCACAAAAACATGGCCCAGCAGCTGCATGCAAGCCTTACATCACCAAACATAATGACAAGTGTTGGATGGAGTGGTGTAAAGCACACCATTACTGGACTGTGGAGCAGTGGAAACATGATCTGTGTCGTGACAAATTGCACCTCTCTATCTGGCAGTCTGATGAACGAATCAGGTTTAGCGAATTCCCGGAGAACATTACCTGCCTGATCAAATTGTGCCAACTGTAAAGTTTGGTGGAAGAGGGTTAATGTTGTGGGGTTAGCCTGGTCCTCTTAGTTCCAGTGAATGGTTCAACTGACCAAGACATTTTTGACAATTCTATGCTTCCAACTTTCTGGGAGCAGTTTGGGGAAGGCCCTTTTCTATTCCAGCATGACTGGATGAGTTTGATGTGGAAGAACTTGACTGGCCCATGCAGAGCACTGACCTCAACCCCTTTGAAAGTCTTTGGGATGAACTAGAACTGAGATTTTGAGCCAGTCCAATCATCCAATATCATTGTCTGACCTCACAAATGCTTTTCAGAAGAATGGGCAAAAATTCATACAGACACACTCCAAAATCTTGTAGAAATCCTTCCTGGAACAGTGGAAGCCATTATAACTGCAAAGGGGGGACCAACTCAGTATTAATACCTATGGATTGAGAATGGGATATTATAAAAGCTCCTGTAGGTGTAATGTGTAGGTACCCCAATACTTTTGTCTATTAAATCGAAGTTTAAAAATGTGCAAGAGTTGTGACCACCAGAGGGGGCTACCTAACCATTTTTCAGTATTCTCCCCCCTCTCATTCAGTCAGCATTCTCCCTCCCTGCTCCAGGTCTTTAAGAAAGAGATGAAAAGTCAATATAATGACTGGATAACATGATAAGTAAAGCTTATGGCCACATATTAGATCCCGCTGTTCAAAGCTATAGGACAATTTCTTTCATAATTCTTGCCTAATTAATTTGTCTTATTATCCTTTTATTTTTTCCAATAATATATTTTCAGAAATTCATAAAATACACCCCATTTATACTGTTTCCTTTCATCATAGGATATGTTTTAAAATACCTTTTGTGCATTTATTTGTTTGCCTTACCAATAGTTTAATTGTTTACAGTGACATCCAACCAGAGCTGTTTTCCTTGATTTCATGTTTAAATAACTACCAAATTAAAAAAAAGAAATTAATCAAGACAATGCCATGAGTTTAACATTATTAAAACATCATCTCATTCTTGTGCTGGTCCTTGAGGTTTCCTTTTATTATGTTTTTGTGAGTGTTTCTACCATGATGTCATTCACTTTACTCAACTCCTGTTTTAGTTAAGCTCACTGTCAGACTTCCTGAAAGAAGCTAAGAGCTTGATGACGAACTCGGCAAATTAAACTGTTGAATGAAACCCGTTCATGATTGAGGAGGAAAATAACTGAGAAACCTCTCAATAAGTCCTCTCCACTTACTTCCATTGATTTCTCACTTACTGAGTTGGGCCAGCTTTGAATGAAATCGGGCATGCGTCTGCTCAGTATGGATGAGTAGCGACTTTTTCGATGACTCTGAGAAGATTCAAAGCTGTAGAAATAGGGGTTTTTTTTTTTGGAAGAGTTTATAGAGATGATTGGACCAAATAATGGCTTTTTCGCTGGACTAAAGCAACCCCCGCTAACTTGTTTGTCTGCAGGAGCTATTTACTTTCCTAAAGTCCGATTAGGCCCGAGAGGCTAGTTTGTGCGATTGTGTGTCTCTTCTGATATATGTCCCTGTGTGTGTGCATGGGTGTGTTAGTAGGATGTGTGTATAAGTGTGTCTGAATTTCCGATGATTTTCTATCAGCATGCTTTGTTAAGATGCTAGGATTACTGTAATTGTGGTGGCTGCTGCAAGCTCAGTTCAGGAATCAGGAGATGCTCAGTTTGGATGGGGACTGTTTTTATCTCTGCTTCAGTGTGTGTGATGTGCGTTCGTGTATCCCACAAAAAAAGTGTGTGCATATGATGTTCATGTCTGTGCTTCTCACCATACGCCTCCTGCTCCTGATCTGATCACAGCAGCGAGATACCTCGAGATAATCGCCCGAGATAATAGAGTTTTTATTGATTCATCTCCCACAATCTGATCATTCTCTCTGGAGCATAAACTCTTGTAATTGGCGTAAATCAGCCAGTAGAGTGTAAAGGATGGACATTTATTGCCAGGAGATACAGAATCTGAAGGAATATGAGCTGGCATGAGGGCAGCTAATGGTCATTGGAGCAGCTGGAGTGAAGAAAACAGCAGCTGGCTGGTGCAGTGAAATGAGATGTGGCTGTTTGGTCACTTGTGTTGTTTTTTTTTTGTAATTTCGATCAGTCACTCAAATAAGTTTGAAAGTAGCACCGAATCCAGACGCAGACTAGATGGATCTCATATTGTTTCTGTCTTGAGATTACATTTACAGAAGACAGGGGAACGTGCCTCATCACCTATTAGTTACATTTTCCATCTGAATGCTTCGTGTAGCAGCTTATTGCTTTATTAATCAGCTATAGTTTGATGAACCCAAGTCACATAACATGCAGGGAAACCGTATTTGGTGATAAGTCACAGAAACTTAATGTTGGCCTACTGTTGGCTGATTAATCAGCTGGGTTTAATGATCATATTGTACTGTGCATGTTTTTCCAAATGTTATGCCTCCGCTATGGAGGCATAACATTTTTCAGGTTGTCCACCCGTTACAAATTGTGTTACCACTATAGGAGCTGGTTTGTTTGCTGGATCTTTTCCAAGCTTTGTGTGGTTAATGACTGCGATGGGTAGCATATCTTATACCATTTACAAATTTATGGGGTCAAAGGTAATTGTCACACAGGGCCAGATTTAAGGGAGAGGCGCACCGGCTGAGTTCTAGGCATTTCATTTAATATGTTACACTGAGACAGAAGACCAGTGGTTTTCAAACTGTGGGTTACGTCCTACTGGTGGGCTGTGGAACGCCAGAGGAATATATGGAATGAACCTTCATTTGAATGACATGAAAAAAGAAAAGCAGTTTTTTCTAAAGCTGTTACACTGACCTTAATTTTACAGAAATCCAACTTGAAATCAGAATACATTAATAACCCCGGGGGGGATAAATGATAAAGAATATAAATAATAGGATAAAAAAAATTTGTATTTGGAACATGAACTTTTATAACGACTCTGTTGTGAGGCATGTCAGAAAAAGTTTGAAAACCACTGCTGTAGACGAGACGTACTACAAAGTAGGCTCATGAGGAACAGAGTGTTTTCATAGTACTCAGTGTAGCAGATTTCACATTTGTATCAGAATGTATTGATTTTCCTGCCTCTTCCTGGCCTGAATTAAGATTGGATGTACTTTAAGAAATTCCTTTGTTACATCAGTTAGATATGTGGTAAACACAACTTCTGACAATATGGCAGAAATAAGTACAGTGGAATCCATGCATCCATTTTCTTAACCACTTGTTCAATTCAGCGGGGGCTGGAGGTTGTACTAGCTGTTACAGGGCTAGAGGCAGCGTAGCCCTTGCACATGTTGCCAGTTTATCATAGGGTAACGCAGAGAAACAGGTAACCGTTCCCGCCTAAGGCCAATTTAGAATAAATGGTTAACCTGACATGCATTTGTTTGGACGGTGAGAAGAAGCTGTAGAGAACCCATGCACGTACAGGGTGAACATAAAAACGCCACACAGAAAGCTGCCAGCCAGCTGGTGGATTTGAATCCAGGATCTTCTTATAGTCATAGTTATTTGAGGTCGCATCTAAACAAGACACACCCCTGGTTTTAATAATTAGTGAAACACTCCATTGTGGTTATGAAAATGTTCATTATAATGGCTTTTATTCCAAACTTGTGTTTTAAGAGATACTGATATTACATAGTAAACAAAGAACAAAAGTCTTAGTAGCACTTGTTAATGTCTCATTTACCATTTTTCTGCATTACATGCTTTTTTTTCTGTCATGCATTTTCTTTATTGGATTAATCAGTATGTTTTTAATGTGAGGTTATCGCTAACTGTTTGGATAATGAGCCGAGCAAACTCGCAGTATGTAAATTGATGTTGCTAAATGATCCCAGTAATATGTTTCCTTCATATAGAGCAACTCAAACATTTAGTCTCCATGAGCCTAAATAGTGAAATTAAAAAGACATTATTATATAGACACGAAAGAAATATTTTAAAAACACCTAATGAGCAGAAACAACTTCAGCAGAAGTGACTGAGACTGTTTCCTCCTGCAGGTACTCGGAGCGCAGTAATACCAAGTGCGTGGGGATCACTATAGAGACGCGGCCTGACTATTGCCTGAAGCGACATCTCAGTGACATGCTGGGCTACGGCTGCACCCGGCTGGAGATAGGAGTCCAGAGCGTTTATGAAGATGTGGCTCGCGACACCAACAGGTCAGTAGGCCCAGTAGGGGAGGTCGAATGTAGCTAGGAAATTACATATAGCATGAGAGCAGCAGGTTTCTTGGAATTCATTACCTTCAGGGTTTAACTGTGATTTTCTGCAGAGGCCACACGGTGAGGGCTGTATGTGAGTCTTTCCACCTGGCAAAGGACGCTGGCTTCAAAGTGGTCGCCCACATGATGCCAGACCTGCCGAACGTGGGCATGGAGAGGGATGTGGAGCAGTTCATTGTAAGCATGTTATCTTTGGTATTTTTACTCTTCAGACATAATTATACCATCAGGTTTGAATTGAAAGTCGGAGAATTTTTTTTAGGAATAAGTATTTGGGAAGGTAACGGGTTCTGTAATTTATTAATAATAACAAACCACTTCCAAAAAAGGGATATGTTGATGTGATTTTGGACATTTAAAAAAAAGTCATGATAATCCTGCTACAAACGTTCCACAGTGGGAATCAACCATTTAAAGAAATATCAGACCTGAACACTTGTCATGTTCATAGGTTTTGAGCTGATTAAAGGGGTTAGCCATCTTGCAAAGAGCTGCCAATCACTGTATTCTGCTCGCGGTTCAAACATGAGTATGTTTTAACATGTAAAGGAAATGCTGTATATAACAGAAGTGGGTACACGCCTTATGCAGTACCACTTAAATGTCAAATGATTTGAAAACTGCCTTCAGTCTTACAGTAATGGCATTACTTCTACAGTCAACAATATGGATTTCCAGTATTAAAAAAAGCCCCACAGTGAGCGGTCAGTGGACCTCTCACTAATGAGAGTCAAATCTTTTATTTGTATTAATACATCATGTACTGTATTTTTGTTGACAGACTAAGTCCTTTTGAATTAAAGTGTGGCAACATACTTTACCAAGTCAAAGTTCCCACTTTCTACTTCTTTTTAAACTCTGTAATTTTGGCAGTCGTGACTGGATCATTATTATACTGTAAAATTCCATTTCTGTGAGCCATCTGGCATTCAGGTTGGTACCTACAAAATGTTATCCCCCCCAACATGTGTTGTACCTACGTAGCCCCATGTCATCACACTCCCACCTGTGTTTCAGTGTAAGTGAGGTGGTCCTGGCCAGGTTCATGCTAAGCATGCTGAACCCCATCTGAGCCCAGCATATTCTTCCTGGGCTCATCAGACTGAAAATGCTTTTTCTGTATTCATTAGGTCTCTCTTCATGTTTTTTGTGAAGAGTAATCTTCTTGTTTTTGTCAAACAAGCGGGAGTTTGTATCTACAACCCTGTCCACGGTGGTTGTGCAATTTCCTAAACTCTGCCCGAGCTGTCACAGAAACTCTGATTTCCATTAATAACCCCTGTGCCAAACCTGAGGCACTTACCTGTTGGTTTTTTTGGTGCTGGTTTATAAAAGTAGTGCACTGTCTGTGGCATCATTTTAAGAGGATGATCATAGTTTCTCCATTGACTTTTTAGTTAGTCACTGATCTTCTTGTATTCTGTTCCATCTTTGTAAAATCTTGTGGATTTCTCAAATTTTTGGTAACTCTTTTCCATTCAGAAAAACACAGCCATATGTCCTGAATTTAGAAAGTGCACGTCAAGTACACACCAATAGGTTAATTGGAAATCATGTATACTTAATTTTGTTTTGATGGTCGTATGCTTCTTTTCTACATTTTATGTCAGTACTCACAGTTTTATTAATTTTTTTTATTCATATTTGGTGCATAACATTTATACACAGACCTACACATTACGCCTACAGCAGCTGTTATGATTCAAGATTCAAAAGCTTTATTTCAACTACATATAGCTGACGCAGAACATAGTGAAATGAGATAGCGTTTCTCCAGGACCTGGTGCAACATATAAACATATGACAGAAAGGTATCAATACGAAAAACAGAGCTAGGACTAAGGTTTTTTTTTTTCATAGTTTAAAAATTTAAATTAAAAATTTAAGAATAAATAAAGTGCAATGTGTGCAATAGTCGCAAACAATGCAAAGAACACCCTTTTTCATCTAAACCAGATGAACATAGTGCAAAAATCCAGCATTGTGCAAAATAGTACACAAGAAAGGCACAAAGAAAAAGACAACACAAGAACAAGACACTAGTGCCGAAAGAAAAAGAAGTGATGAGAAAATATCCCATTCCAACCATACTTTTATGGACCTTGCTTTATGCGCTGGGGCACAGTCATGCTGGAATAGAAAAGGGCCTTCCTCAAACTATTTCCATAATGTATAATGCCCAGGGCAACACCAGAAAACAACCCCATACCTTTATCCTCCTCCTACAGTTGGCACAATGCAGTCAGGCTGGTAATGTTCACCTGGCATTCAGCAAACCTAGACTTGTCCGTCAGACTGCACAATAATTTCCACCGCTTCAGAATACAGTCATGGTGTGCTGTATACCACTCCGTCCAAGGCTTGCATGCAACTGTTCAGCCATGGAAACCCATGCCATGAAGCTCCCAGTGCACAGTTTTTGTGCTGATGTTAATGCCAGAGGAGGTTTGGAACTCTGCTGTTACTGAGTCAGCAGAGCACTGGCAACTTATTTGCATTGCACACCTCAGCGACACTGCAACATTTCATGCTATGCCACATTATGGCCGAGTTGCTGTGATTCCAAAAATATCACTTAAAGTTGATTGGAAAACGTCTAAGAGAGAAGAAATTTCACCCATTGATTTGTTGCAGTGGTGTTCCTATTACAGTACCACACTCAAATTCAGTGAGGTGTTTAGAAGGACCCGTTCTTTCACAAATGTTTGTAAAGGCAGACTGCATGGCTGGGTGCTGGATTTTATGCACCTGTGGTAATGGGACTTAATGGAACACCTGAATTTAATGATTAAGAAGTGTGGCCCGATACCTCTATCTGTATATTATGCTTTTGAGCCAGTATTTTTATTATCGTATATGGCATGTTAGTATATTATATTTTGGTTTATTGAGAGGAAATTCTGAATTTTACAATCATTGAGAGATTATTCAGTGCTCACTTATGTTGTACACTGTATATACTCACTGCATGGAGTTTCAGCTTAGTTTGTGGGCCTCCATCACAAACAGCAATCACAAGTAGGGATATGCTCATATATATTGGCTTTATATTGTTATGGGCCAGTATTGGTCTATTTGATTGAGATGGTGTTTACTGATGTCAACGGCCAATATTTATGGTGTTTTGCATCAATTTTGCACTGGCTAAATGTTCAGAGATGAAGTGATGAAGAGCTGAAAGACTTTAAAACATGTATTTGTTCCACTGGAGACAGAAAATGGAAAATAATTTGATCAAAACTGTATTTTTGACATCAGCTCTTGGGTAACTTGACATTCTAAAATCTGTGTCAGACCACAAGTTACAATTATTGAATCCCTAATTAAAATATGTGGATACTATTAAAATGAAAAGTTTTAAGTAGGCAAAATTGCATGGACTAATTCTTGAGAAACAAAATGACGGAAAACTTCAGACTAAAAATGGCAAGTATTACACTGTGTTGATCATTAGGTTCATTGTTCGTGGCATAAGTAGGCATACCTGCTCTTTTCTGCTTGGCATCAAAGCGTGTCATCATTACTCATCGCACAGTGGTGTAGTATCAAGGAAGTCCTACGTGGGGCATCTTAAAATAGAACCGGAAAAGCAGTGACAGTCGCTCACAGTCACAACTGTGATGTGACTCAATCGTAAATCCCGTCAGATGTCACTCAACAGCAGGCTCACTTTACAGCTCTGATTGGAAACATGGCTAAAATATGAATGTGCAGGAGACGGCGCTCCTTCCCAACACGCCTGACTGTAGGATGTAAATGATGCCTCGGTTTGAAGCTGTGTGCACTTTCAGCTCTTTCAACTTACTTTGATATCAGGTGATTAAAACGAAATGAAGGAGAAGATCAGATATTACTAATTGGTGCAGGTGAAACCCGGAACAAATGTCGCTAACTGTGTCAGTGCCAGCAGTGATATTGATTTCCCTCTCTTCTACTTGTTAATTAAACAGTTGCTGCATTTTTTAACTGCTGCGTCTGTTTCCTGGCGGTATGCACGGTTGCAGGGGGTTGAAGAAAAATCTTCTGCAGATTTGAAAAGTTTCAAAACATCAGTGGTCCTTCATGTGATGAGCTGCAAAAAAGTCGCAAAAAGCTGAACTTTCAAATGTTGTGTGGAAACAGTTTGGTTTCCCTTTTGTCTTTTGAAAGTTTTCATAATGAACACATCTTTAAATTGTGTTTTAATGTGGTGAAGGAAATCATGAGGTTTTAAATGAACAAAAATTGCCATTTTTACCTACCCAATCCACCCTTAATTACTCATAACAAGTGGAAACATGTTGTAAAAAATCTCCCAACTGTAACCTCTCATTTGCAAACATATTCAGAGCCATAATTCAGTACTTTGCAGAAGCCCCCTCGGAAGAAATTACATCTTTAATTCTGCAGGCTTTGCACATATTGCTCTTAGGCACTTCAGTCTATTCTCCCTGGGAGATCTTCCCAAATTCAGTCAGATTGGATGGTAGTAACATTTTGTATGAATAGCCATGCGGGCAGAAGTACTAAAGACCTTAACGGTGTTGTCTCGGCTGCGTTCCTCATGCCTTTAGGTCATCAGTCTTAGGTCACTGCACTCTGAACCAGGTTTTCTTTGAGGTTCTCTCTGTATTTTCTGCTTTTATCTTTCCTATTTGTGGCCAGAGTCAGTGCTGTTGGGAAGTTCCCCATAGCATGATGCTTCCACTATTGTGTTTATATTAACAGACCAGAGAATCTTGTTTGTCAACTCTGCCTGGAATGTGCGGAATTCTGCTGAGTGTTTTTTGCTTGTTACATTATTAACGATTAGTTTAAAAAAATCATAATTGTTTCCTGAGCATTTATGTTAATTTACTTGAAAAACAAATCAACCTGAATTTTCTCAATATCACAACAGGCTGATGAATATCAGTTTACTCAAGCTTTTGAATTTAAAACTTCATCATGAAAATCTCAGGACATGTTTTCTGGACGGCCTTTTCATACAGTAACATACAACAGTAACATACACCAGCAACAGAGAGGTGGATATGGCAAACGTTTGCCTTTCAACGTGCACCTCTTCAAATTCTAGAAAATCTGCAAAATTCTGTAGGCCTGCTTATTAGTTTAGCGAGGCACGTTTTGGGTCCTGCAGCCCATTGTATAGTTGGGCTAGGTACCTTCCACCTTTTTGTTTCTTTTTTGTCGGGCCTCCATACCATCAGTTTATTCTACATTTCTCTTTAAACAAAAGAATTTTATTGTGGCATCCTCTTTAAATGTTGCTGTCAATGGATAAAGTTAAGCCTTTACGTTTTGCTTGTTGTGGCCGTAGCAGGAGGTGCTTGTGCGCTTGTCAGACTCTTCCACATCTGCAAAGGATTTCTAAAACTGATCACGGTTCTTGGTACTCAGTTATTCAGTTTCACAATCAACTGTGTGAAAAGTTTGGTAGTCCTATTTCCTTCAGTGATTCAAAATGAACAGAAACTGAACAATGTTCATAGGAACTTAAAGCTTTGTCAGTACATAATAAAGAATCATATGGTTCTTACTGGGTTCTTACATTATTTAAATCTAACCTTAGGTGTAAAAGAATACACAACAGATTCCACTATGTTATTATTCAGCAAAAGTAAAGCTATGTGTGAAAAACTAAGTATAGCCCTGATTCAGAAGCTTGTAGAACCAGATTTAGCAGCAATAACTTGAAGTAATGGTTTTCTGTATTACTTTATCAGTATCTCACAGCTTTATGGAGGAATTTTTCACCCACTTGTCTTTAGAACATTGCTTCAGGTCATTGCAGTTTCCAGGCGTTCTTTTAGCATTTCATTCGGATTGAGGTCTGGATTTTGATCAGGCCATTACAGTACCTTGAGTCTTTTCTTTTTAAGCCATTCTGTTGCAGCTTTGCTGATGAGCTTGCCTCATTTGCATGGCCCAAGCTTTAGTTGTCATACAGATGGCCTCACATTTGACTCTGGGATATTTTGGTATACAGAAGAGTTCATGTTTAAATCAGTGAATTGCAAGTGTGCAGGGCCTGTGGCTACAGAGCCCAAATCATCATGTAATTTTGCTTTACTGAATGTAGAGTGATGGGACATTTTTTAAGGATTAAAAAAAAAAAAATTATATTACACAGTAAAATTTCCACAAGCTGAAGATATCTGAATAAATTGTTTCCACATTAAAGCAGCATTTTAAGTAGCTTTGAGTAGAACTACTCTCATGAAAGCAGAGCAGAATGTCTGACTGAGAAAAATAAGAAATATATACAGCCGTGAAAGCATTTTGGACACCTCCAATCTTCTGAGCATCAGCTCTCCAGTGCGCTTCAGTTTTTCACAGCAAACGATTTAAGTTTTGAAAAAGCCGTCTGTCTTCCCGCATATTTGTTTGTGTGTTTACTGAAGCACTCTTGTCTGTGAATGTGTGTCTCATGGTAATATGGAGGGCAGCAGCAGGTCGGCACTGTGAGAGGAAGCAGATTAAATGTGTATTTGGCCCTTGCTGTCTCTTCCTGTCCTTTCCTGTAGCATTTCCTCTGTCACTTGTCCTCTCTCTAGACTTAATTTATTTCTTTGGCTCTGCTGGCTCTGTTTTCCCAGACAGTTTTGTCTTCTTGTTTGCCTCTTTTCTCTCTATACTTTCTTCTCCTTTCCATTATCTCTCACTTTATCCTTTTCTTCTAACTCCTCTGAAGTCGGAACTTTTCCCTTGATGCTTTTTTCTTCTCTCCTGTCATCTATATCCCTGCTCTTGTCTCCTCTTCCAATCACACCGTCTTCCTCTCTGCCCCTCTCGACTGCCTCTTTTATCACACTGACACTTAGATTATACAACTTGTGTGTGACTCCCCTTTGCTCCTCCTCATCATATCTAATCTTCCGTGACACACGTCTTGCTAGAGAGTGCAAAAAAACAGAGAATTTTCACTCCAGGATCTAAACCAAGCGTCTTGGGATGCTCCTTCCTGGAATCCATAAAATTCAGAGTTACAACTCTTACGCACGGAGCATCCAGAAATAGCCAGTTTGAAGGATGGGAAGTGGAAATTTTTAGAAAAGATGGGGGAAATAGCATAGAGATGAGTGCATAGATTCTCATTTGGACATTTTGGGATACATTTATATTCTTATCA
>VUQH01083218.1:0-12594 GCA_015106775.1 Etroplus canarensis
TGACGAGGCTTTAGTAGCTGAGTGGGCTCTTTAAGTTTGCATAGAAACACATGAAGGTTGGTTGTCTGTTCAGAGTCAGTATAAATGCAAATTTAAACATGTCTGGGGAACACCTCTGTTTTCCATACAGCTCAGTTGCCACAAATTGTTAAATGTACAATAAACAATGTTAAATGTACAATCTTGTATTGAAACACTTTTTACAAACATTTTATTAACAGAAAAACAATGGCAGCGTTTTTCTATGCACAATTTTATATATTTTCATGAAATTCCTAAAAGCTGGTACAGTTTAGGATAATAAATCAAATAAAGCAAACACAAAATAAAAAATATAATACTTACTTCATTATTTTTATTCACTGGAGGAGAAACCCTAAAATTATACCGAGTTTTATGTTTTATGAGTTTTATTTAACTATGTGGTCTGACTCAGCCTGTCTGATCCAGCCCATCCAGTAGTCTCTGAATGTGAATCCAGGGGCTGTACAGGCCAATGTTTGAGGTTCTCCAGGCCTTTTAACCACTGGTTTGACCATCAACATCTACCAAAACAAACAAGAGGAACAGTTACTTGCTTTTTGTTGATTGGTTGTCAAAGACAGGTTAAAATTAAGATGTGCTGATATGTTCCTACCTGCCTAGCAGATAGTTAAAAGCAGCAGTCCCTTCCTGAACTCCATAATGTTAACCATTGTCAGATAAATAGCAGGGGAAAGTATCCAATTTTGTGAGGCTCCTCCTGAAAGGGAAGACAGAAGTGTACCCGTGTTTGTTAAAACCACATTGATTTGTTCAATGCTGCATGAATTAATTGCTACAATCATCAATGTATGCTCAGCTGTGATTACTGAGACAAAATCTTACATTTCTTAAAAGATACAGTAACTTAAGTTGCCAAAATATATACTTAGTCATTCCAGCTTGTTTTTTTTTTTTTCCTTTTTTGGTTGTTTTTTGTAGATTATGGAATTTTCTAAAGGGAAATGCGAAGCCAGATTCCCTCCAGGAGAGACTTCAGACCCCCCCTTTGCTAACCTCAGAGAAGAAAGTATTAATATCACTATCATGCTGAGTCAGTAAAGCAGTGGATTTTGTTTTCTAGAAATGATGGTGTGGGAGAGAAGCTGACTTTTTTCTTGTTTGATCAGTAGCTTTCAAAGCCAAATTGTAAGCAGAATTAATTTCAGTCTGCAGTTTAAATGCAATGTTTAATACTATTAGAATATTGTATGTATAAATGTAAGTGGAATTTTAAATGAGAATGAATGAAGTCACACTTTATTGAGTCTCATTAATGAAACTCACAAAGGCAGTTTTTGTAATATGTGTCAGTTGGATTGAGATTCTAGAGCCCCTTTGCTTAACAAAAGGCATCATTTGAGTTCCTGAATAAAGTACAGACATATGAGATTTAAAGTATAGCTCTTTGGTTAGGGGGAGAAAGGGCATTTTAAACTGTGTTTAGAAAAACACGGCTGGCTGGAGCCTCTCAAGGTCGCACAATGGCGCTACCGGAGCTGCCATTTATGAAATGACAGCTGGCTGACAGGAAAATCACAAAGACATACAAGAAGCACTGGCCTTTACCTTATAAGGAATAAAAGGTAATTGGTTTTATTGGGTAAAAGAAGTAGCAGAGGGGGGACTGGACAGCTTAGGAAAGTATAAAAAGAACTATTTCTTAGTGAAACACAGTATTTTTGCACTCTATGTGAAACTTCAAAGACCAATGTTAAAAGCACCTCCGACCCCTGCCTACAGCAGCTTTGAAGATTTCCCCAGTTGTTGACACAATTCGACCGTCGTGAGGACTAAAGCCCCATGCAACAAGATGAAACAGAGCCTAAACTTCCTTAGAATTTTGTACGAAAATCAAGGACATTCCTGGACTCGGCCCCATCTGCAGGAGTGTCCCCACCATCTGTCAAGACCAGACAGACAAATCGGAAGGCAGCCCAAAAAAGAATTACCAAAATATACAATCCCAGCCAGCCAGTCTAATTAGGAAAAGGGAGAAGGGAGAAGGGAGAAGCGAGTAAGTGAGTGTGTTTTATAATTTTGACGGAAGTAAAAGTTAAGTTTTATGTGTGCAAGCTACATACAATAGGTTCTGAAAGGTTATTCTGGTTATGAATCCACCTCATCAAAAAAAAAAAAAACCCAGCTCCTTATGGTAGTTTTTCCATACCCTTAAAACATTATACCTGGCAACTTTCCAATAGCCCAGATCCATAATGGAGCTACTATAACTAACGTGCCTGATCACTAACTTAACTAATTTGGCTACCTAGCTGAGGAGGTGATTGGGGGAAGCAGGGTAGACGTTACAAGCCAGGAGAGTCCTTTACAAAATCCAGTTTAAATAGTGCTCCAGGGAATCTGTTTGGATGGACCCCCAGCAGACCAGGAGACGGGACCTTAGTGAAACGGAGAGCTGAAGAAATATTTTTAGTCCTGTAACAGGACTAAAAATTATTAGTGATTTGAAGGCTCCGCATCTGGTAGCTTCATGTTACAAGTATTGAGGCACTGTGGGGGGATTTGTTCAGATCCACTGATGTTTTTGAAACTGTGAGACGCTGGCACAGTAATAGTCAGCAGTGTCATCAGGATCTCTGTTTGTGTCTCTTTGAGCTTTTGTAAACAATCTTAAATGTACAATATTGCATTGACAACAGTTCAATAAAAAATAAATATTTGGAATAAAAGTGGGTATATTAATTCATTCATTCATTTGTGATTATCACATTCTTTATATTTTAGAGTACATTGTAACTATGTGGTTATAACTAGATTCCACATTCAGCTGCTCTTTAACATTTTCATCAGATTTTTATCACAATAAATAATATGAGACAGGTATCTCAGTGTTCCTGTGATGGTGGTAATTAGTAAGTAGTTATTGAATAATTCTACTGTTTCTTTTTCTTAGCGTATTCCCTCGGGAACAGTAATAAAACACTGTGTCTTCTGAATGTTCATCTGTAAATAGATTTTACTGCTGGAGTCATCACTGGAGATAGTGAATCTACCCTGGACTGACTGGGAATAAAAGATATCAGTATTGCCTATGTGTATTATCATTATACTCAAAACCTGTTTTATATGATTTCCATTTCTTTAGTGATTTATAGTTTATATTATAAAGCAAAATTATCTGAGTGATGTGCTGCTGTAATATTAAGTGGTCTGTGAGCTTTTCTTGTGGTGGATTCATGTTATGTTCAGGCTTTGATGGGTTTTTGTTCAGGGCTCCAGATGATCTGTGTTTTTTTATGACTCTCTGGCACCTTAATTCACAGCAGTGTGTCTTCATGATGCACATTCTTTCTATTTATGGTTATTATTGAAAAAGTATGTTGAATGCAACAGTAACAGTCAGTTTGCTGTGATCATGCTGTCAGTCTCTCTGCATCAGTGAGACTCACAGGATCCAGCAGTAGCACCAGAAGAATCTTTCCACTGAAGGTCATGTGAACAAATGTTATCTTCTTCTCACTTCTCAAGATTTCAGTCTTTAGATCAGACTGTGGAATTTTTTTGTTTTTTTTTTCTTTTCCCAATTAAAAAATATATTGATAGGTTATGAAGGAAGGATAAGATGCTTACTCAAAGGTAAGCAAACATAAGTATATATGCTTCCAAAAAATACTTAATCATTGCATTATAATATGGCAAGACACGGAGCTTCACAAAAAATAATCATAAAAACAAATACATTACTAAAATAAGGTTAAGAAAAATGTTTTTAAAAACCTCTGTGATGCATGAGTTTTTATTGAGACTATATTTCTGTGAAAGTAAAGGAAAAAGCAAATCTTTGGTTTGACTTAGCATGATAAGTTTTTGCACAGAGTTTCTCCCTCTTGTGTCACTGTGCTACTCTAGCACAGTAATAAACAGCAGAATCCTCAGTAGTCAAACTGTTCATCTGCAGATACACCTGCTGTTTGCTGTTGTCTCTGGAGACGGTAAACCGGCTTTGAATTGACTGAGAGTAGTATATATAGCTGCTAGTGTCACTAATTGTAGTAACCCATTCCAGCCCTTTTCCAGCAGCCTGTTTCAGCCAAGCATTCCAGGGATGGCTGCTGAACCCTGAATATGTACAGGTCAGGCTGTGGGATTCTCCAGGCCTTTTTACCACTGGTTCAGATTCAGTCAGTGTTTGACTTTCAGTACCTGCAAACAAAACAACTCATTAGCCACTATGATGCAGCTGTAATATTAGTAATGTTATCATGCTGTTTAGTGAAGGAAGAATTATCATCCTTACCTTTGCAGTTAATTAAAAGAACGAGAAAAACGGCCCAAATATTAAGTCGGATCGTTGTAAAAGCTGTATGTCTCTGCCCAGTCTACAGTGTGTACATCAACTACCAGCTTAAACTCTACACCACTTAAGTTGAGTTGAACAATAGCAAAGTTCTGCATCAACTGCTCCCTCTTAAAGAGAACCACACTGCAACTCATGCAAAATTCTCTACAGCATCCATCATTTATTTACATTATTATATGAAATATTTTTGCCTTTTAATTAATTGACATTTAGGTAATTCAGCCCAGTTATAATAGCCTGAATTCCAGAAAAGTTGGGATGTTCTTTAAATTTTAACAAAATGAAAACTAAAAGAATTTCAAATCACATGAGCCAATATTTTACAGAACAGAACCTAAATAACTTATCAAATGTTTAAACTGAGAAATATTACAATTTTATGCACAAAATGAGCTCATTTCAAATTTGATGCTTGCTACAGGTCTCAAAATAGTTGGGACAAGGGCGTGTTTACCATAGTGTAACATCTCCTCTTCTTTTCAAAACATTCTGAAGATGTCTGGCATCAAGGTTATGAGTTTCTGGAGTTTGGGTGTTGAAATTTGGTCCCATTCTTGCCTGATATAGGTTTCCAGCTGCTGAAGACTTTGTGGTCGTCTTTGACATATTGTTCATATTTAACATCACTGCATATCTTCCAAACATCAGACCAATTTAAACCTAAATGGAGTGAATAATAACACATCATATTGGGACATTCATCCTCAGTGCTCATTGTGCACTGGTGTAAAAGACGTAGACATGAAAGAGACAGAAAACATAATTAATGCATAATTCATACCACTACACTAATGTTTCAGCTTAAATGGGGAGGGAAAGTTATACATCTACAATTTAGGCAACAGCAAATAGTTATTTTTATCTTTTTTCTCTGCTTGTGTTCTACATTCATTAGAATAACTAATAGACGTTAATGCAAACTTCCTATTACCTTGCATTAATATTATTTCTATATAATATTATTATGTCATGAGGTTCAGTGAACTTTACAAAAAATAACTGGTGGAAATGTCTTTGAAAGAGCATGAGACATCAAAGATGCACATGGACAGTTGTCTGCAACTTTTGGCTATTGGGAAGGTCAACATTGCCACGCAGTGGGATAAGAGCTACAGAGGAGCAAGAAGTGTCACATGCTAGCTCATCTTATTTTCTTTGTGAAATTTCATGGTGTGTTTGAATTAGGCTTGCAAGGCAAAGATGTAAGTAAGGACTCCAGCAACCCCATGGTTTTTTGTGGACTGGAAGGCTTTGTGGTGTCGTTTGATGAAGTGTTTGAGGAGCAATTGAAAACTGCAAAAGATTAAGAAGATCCTCAAAGAAAAGAGGCAGATGCTGTCTAAACAGGTATGGACATTTATTTCTGACCTTTTATTGTCTATTAAAATGTAAAAGAAAATCACTTACTCTACTTTCACTAAGTTGCATTGAAGAATAGATGGTAGCAGTCTTAAATTTGACTGCTTTTCTATATAAGAATTACAAGAATTTCCCACTCACCATATATTTGTCTTTGCCTTAAAGTTTATTCATTTTTATCTGGATTTTATCATATTATAAAAAGGATCTATCCTTGATGCAACTAAATGTTCCCTGCTCTGATGGCACAATGAGGAAGTAGTTTTTGTATTGATCTGCTCTTATTATTTCTCACTGTGTCTCTTCGGGCACAGTAATAAACAGCTGTGTCAACAGTCTTCAGACTGTTCATCTGTAGGTAGACTTTACTGCTGGAGTCATCTCTGGAGATGGTGAATCTACCTTGGACTGATTGGGAGTAATAGATATGAGAACTGTATGTGTGTATAAAAGCAATCCACTCCAGTCCTCTTCCAGGAGCCTGTCGGACCCAGTTCATAGGGTAGTCTCTGAATGTGAATCCAGATCCAGTACATGTCAATCTGTCGGATTCTCCAGGCCTTTTAACCACTGATTCAGATTCTGTCAGTGTCTGACCATCAACACCTGTCAAGAACATCAAATTACATTAAATTGATTAGGTTGGTGACACAAACAAAACTGCATAATATCAGGACCTACAAATATTTTTACCTGCCCAGCAGACAATTAACAGCACCAGTCCTGTCCTAACATCCATTCTATTAAACTGTGTGTCCTCTGCTCTGCTCTGTCATCCTCTCTGAAGTAAAATAAGTAGAGGGGAAAATATCAGGGTTTTGCATCAACTCCACCTTACAGGAAACAGGCCTGAATTAGTCACACCTGTTGTTTGTACTTTTTATAATCTGTTTTTAAGATGTGGTTTTAAAAAAACAGAAAGGGTAAAAAAATTTAAGTTTTATTTTCATAAATATTCCATTGTCACATATTTGTAATCTCTTTTACTGATGATACTTCCAATGTACAATCTTAATCATAGGTTTAGTCGCGCAAATGTTCTTTCATTTTCTAAAACGTATGTGTTAAGCAGGTTGGTGTTGATGCTTTATGTCTAAAATAAATAGTTATAAAAGCATGGACTATTAAATGAAAAAATATTTCTGGTTTATTTATTGAGAAAGTGAGGCACATGGACAGTTGATTGCAAATTACAGGTATCTGCACAGTGTTTTGGTAGTTTATAGATGACCAAGTACCCATTAATATGATACAGATACTCACTTTATAGGATGTGATTTACAACACACTATGCTATTGGAAATTTCTGCTGGTTTTAAATCTGTTGAATTACATTGTGCTCTAAGGGCTCCTCTTCTGGTGGTTTCAGGCTACAACTGATCAGACACTGACGAGTTTTTTGGTCAGCTTCACTGATGGTTTGTGTTCCTGTGGCATCTGGCACAGTAATATACAGCAGTGTCTGTATACTGGCTGCATATTCTGTCCTGACTGTTTTGCTGGAAAAGTCCAAATCAATACTGAACTTTAATTAGTCTTTAAAGACTCACTGAGAGTAGCAGACTACTGCTACTACTACCACTGCTGACAAAAGAGATTGATTCCAGTCCTTTTCCAGCAGCTTGTCTTATCCAAGTGGTATCATAATCACTACTGAACCCTCAGTATGTACAGAGCAGTCTGTGGGATTCTCCAGACGTTATAACCACTGGTACAGACTGGGTCAGTGTTTGACCCTCAGTACCTAGAGGAGTGTTAACACCTCATTAGTGTAATTACTTTTCTTCATATGAGTTTATCTGACTAATAAAAATGCGTATCCTTACCATCCAAGATATAAAAAAGAAACACAAATATTAATAAATTAACATTGTCATTGTCCCATCTGCAATGTCTGTTAGGTTGAGACTCTATACTTTTTGCTGTAACACATTAACCTACTGAAAATATCAGTTTCGTTCCTCCTCCTCAGAAACAAAAAATTACAAATAAAAAAAACTGGAAAAATATAAATCATCATTCTGTGATATTCTGTTTATAATTTTATAGCAGATGGGAATTTTTGAATATTAAAACTTACGATGTCTGTAGACACTCATTCATACACAGTTTGCATTCAATTATGTTCATATGCCACAGCCATTTGTTTTCAGTATGAATGCAGTATAAGCCAACAGTATACAGCAAGCTTAGCACAAGGTACATAGTGACTTGTTGGTGAGCACAGTGATAAACTTTGCAGCTTAAGAGTCCCTTTTTGAGCTGTTAAAGCCAGAAGAGAGCATCCAAATTTTCCAGATGGCCAAAAATACTATTTCAAATAAATTGTTGTGTGACTTCATAAGTGTTGGGTGTTTCAGTAAGTAATAGTATAATATTTCCAGTTGGAAACAGCAACTAAATATGAGCTTAATCTGAATCAGGTGGACATTTTTATACATTAAAACCAAATGTCAGACCAGAATTCAGGCCAGCATTAGCCAAGGGCAGGATAAATGCCACAAGACAAAACCAAACAAACAAGACTGTGCCATAAGACACAGCAGCAAGTTAACTCTTTACTGGCCAAGGAATCATATATGGTAACTACCAGTTGGTCAGTGGTTAGGGCACAGTCACAAGAGACTTTAGTTAAGACACAGGACACGATACCTGTGTTGTGAACAAGACAGCAGGCTGCACTTCAGGTATCCTAACTCTGGGTGAGAGCCAAAGACAGGATTTTGTTTTATCCAAATGAAACCAGATGAACCAAATTCAGCAAACAGCCAGTCACCTTAATCAAAAATGAATGGACACTGTGCCAAACTGGAGCTTGCCTACCAGAAGACATCTACCAATGAGAGTGCAAACAACTAAATGTAGTTCTGCCAACATTCCTGGTTCTACATGGGGACCCCTTCCCAGTTGGACATACCTCCTTCTTCTTCTTCTTCCTTTCAGTTTAGTGGTGGCCATACCAGATCATCTGCCTGCATCTCATTTTATCTCTTGTGTACTTTTGTGACTGACTCACATAATGCCACTTTTGATTAAAAATCTATCAAGCATTTCATTTGTCAAAATTTAAAATACTTTTATTAAAGTTGACTCGGTGAATTAATTTTCATAATGTAATATTTTATTCATGATCAACATTAAAGCTTTACGCAAACTCAATTTTGAAGATGCATTTTTTCACAAAATGAATGAGATTGCAAAGGACTTTTTTTCTTTGTAAGAGAAGTAATTTAAAATTCTTCGGTAGTCTGAGAGAAGAAGTGGGTTTGGTATGGGAGGAAGAGAAAGTCCACCTGATTTTAACCATAAAAAAAGCTTAAGAGTACCTAACTTTTTTTATATAGAGAATAATAAATAAATAGAATAGAAAAAATAGAATAATTTACAAGAACACTGATTTTAAATTGACTTTTTACATTTGAAAGATTAAAATACACAGCATTTAAATTCAGAAATTCCACTGAAAATTTTTTGGGAAGCTCATCAAATTCATTGAACATTTTATTAATATAATAAACCACATTTTATTGGCACTTAATTAGAGATGCAAGTAAATTATTGCAATATATTTTTATCAGATGTTCTCAGTAAGTAAGCAGATAAGTAAAAGTAATATATGCAAGCACAACAAAGTGTTTTCATTTTTTTTCACGTTTTCAGTGCTTTTTATGCTACAGTGTGTATTTATCGCAGTGATTTCTTCTCGAAATCATAAGTGGTCTAAGAGCTCCTCCTCTGGTGGCTTCATGTTACAAATGTTCAGGCTTTGATGGGTTTTTGTTAAGGTCTGCTGATGATTTGTATTACTGTGAGTCTCTGGCACAATAATACACAGCAGTGTCCTCAGGCTGCACATTTTGTCCATTTAGAGTCACAGTATTACTAGAAGAGTCTAAGCTGATACTAAACTTGTTCTTTAGTGAATCTTTGTAGTATGTGCTGTATCCAACACGTGCACTTTGAATAAACTCCAGTCCTTTCCCTGCAGGCTGTCTGATCCAAGCTGTATGATGGTTGCTAATAGAATAAGAGACCCGACATGTGATGGTCAGACGTTGACCTGGCTCGACATTCACAGAGGCTGGTTGTGTCAACTGCTCACACTTCACACCTGTTAAAAGAAGGAAATGGTTTGTTGCAGTCTATTTATGTTCACAGCAAAAGAATAAATTTAATATCTAATATCCTGAGAGACTCACATCCAGCCGCAAACAACATTAGCAAAGCTACAGAAAACATGATTCATGTTAAACCTTACTTGCTGTGAAAAGCCTAATGACAGCGAAGAGGCTTTTATAGCTGAGTAAGCTCTATGATTTTGCATACAATCTAACATTTGAAGGAACAATTTCAGTCACCCACCAGTATGCAAAGATAAAACCTGTCTGGAAATAACATCTGTTTCCCACACTGCAATATAATTTGTATTGACAAATGAAGAAAATTACTCCTGAATTTATAAAGTTTTCATGCAAAAGGTTTTCAATTTTATTTTGCAAACTAACAATGCCTAAATGTAAACCTGTCTTGATAACAGTTGATTAACAATTGTAATGAAAATATATTTACTTAATGACATCATGTCATTAAATTATAAAAATATTCTTCAAGGAGAATTATAATCATTATATATTATATGTATAACATTTTATAAAGATTTAAATTGAGCACTGTGATAAAAAAAATGTACCCACAGAAACACTAAATACGTATAATGAATGTTACATAGCAGAGAGCTGTAAATATGATCATGATGTAAGATATCTACAGGTGCATGACAAACAGAAGGGCATGACTACATAAAGAGAATGCAGTATCTTTCTACTTCCTTTTCTTTTGGTATTCCTGTTACTGGTCGCCACAGCGGATCATCTGCCTCCATCTCATTCTAGACCTTTCATCCTTTTTCCTCACACCCACCCTCTGCATTTCTTTCTTCACTACATCCATGAACCTTCTCTGTAGTCTTTCTCTTCTCCTCCTGCCTGGCTGCTCCGTCCTCAACATCCTTTGTCCAATATATCCTCTATCCCTGCTCTGCTCTGTCCAAACCATCTCAGCCTTGTCTCTCTGACTTTGTCTCCATATCGCTCAACTTGACCTGTCCATCTGAGGAACTCATTTCTAATCCTGTCCATCCTGGTCACTTCCAGTGAAAATCTCAGCATCTTCAACTCTGTCACCTCCAGCTCCACCTCATGTCTTGTTGTCAGTGCCACTGTCTCCAAATCATACATCATAACAGCAGGGGAAGGGGTCACATTCAGCAAGACAACTTGAATTTTATCACCAACATTCTGGGGAAAAAATCTGTTTATTCATAGAAAAACAAAATATACTGGAAAATTAAATGTACCTAAAAATTGTTGTTCCATAGCTGCTATCATTCAAAGAATAAGTAGAGGCCTGACAGGTGATGGTCAAAAACTGTCCAGGTTACACAATCATTGAATCTGTCAATGAGTACACCACATGGCTGTGTAAACAGATCAACAGAGAACAAAGTTGATGTTAATGCTGAACTGATGTTCAAACTCTTCTGAGCTCTTTACACACATCACATCTTCATTAGAATCAGAATCAGAATATTTTATCATTCCCAGGGGGGAAACTGCATCAGGCAACTTAAACATTTAAAAATGAAAGATTAAGGTAACACTGAGAACAAACAATGTGGGTCATGATGATCTGCTGTGGTTAACTATCCTGAAGAAAAAAACTAAACAAAACAATCCGCCACCGAAGAAGGGCAAAAACTTCCTCAACCGGCGTAGTTGAGAAGGCAACTAAAACATTTAAAGAAAGACTAACGAATTTCAGAAAACACGAAAATTAAAGAAAACTTAGACAAATAAATGAAACAGACTGCCCTCAGGATGGTGCATGTGCACTCAGTGTGCACATATTTATGACACTAAACACAGAAATGACATCAGAAATAATGACAATAGAAAAGCAAATTAATGTGAATGAGGATGGTACTGTTCACCTCACTGAAAGAGAGTTGAGGTGTTTGTTTTTTAATAACAGCTTGAAAAACACATTTTAATTCTAATGAAAGCACCCTTTTGTACTTTTACTATTTACCTTCACCATGAAGTTCGCTGAGTAGTTTTTGAAATAGTTATGATTCAGATACTGAACATTTGTTCTGTGTTTGCAAAATTGACTGAATGCAAAAGAATAATGAGTCTTATTGTCCTTTATTGTTTGGTGATGTACAACGATTATTCATATAGTTTTGCGTAAATATCATTATGCACCAACAAAAAACTGTGAGATAAAACTCACAGTAACAATAAAAAGAGCTAAATTTTCTGTACTGAATTCTTATTAGTTGTGGGAGCTGGAAAGTGATATATTTTTTTTTTAAAGATACATTTCCACTCACTGTTGTGAATGGATAATGACCCCCTAGTATCAGTTCTCAGCATGAAGTGCAGAGCATGAGAAATACATCTTGGCAAATGTACTGTGACTGTAAACTGTAAAATCTGCCAGAGGTCCACTTCTTGAAAGACTTGTTGCTGAACAACTGTGTGATCACTTGCAAAGGAATGGTTTATCTGAAGAGTTCCAGTCACAATTTAGAGTTCATCATAGCACAGAAACCGCACTAGCGAAGGTTACTAATGATCTTCTTATAGCTTCTGACAGTGGACTCGTCTCTGTGCTTGTTCTCCTAGACCTCAGTGCAGCTTTCGATACAGTCGACCACAACATCTTACTACAGAGGCTAGAATACTCCGTTGGTATTAAAGGGAATGCACTACACTGGTTTGAATCTTATTTATCTGACAGATTCCAATTTGTGTATGTAAATGAGGTGTCTTCCTCACACACAAAAGTTAGTCATGGAGTCCCACAGGGTTCTGTGTTGGGACCAATACTCT
>VUQH01083220.1:0-21916 GCA_015106775.1 Etroplus canarensis
ACAAAATAAAATTTAATGGTTTATGTTCAAAGAGAAACAACAAAACAAAAGGAAGAAAATTAAGTAAATCTAAAGTAAAATCAGTAACAAAGGCCATGTTTTTTCTCCAATCTTGATAGTCACTCGTTAATACAGGTTTTCAATTTAATACGGTAACAAATTAAAGTGTATAAATCTACAATGAAAAAAAAAAAATTTAAATAAAAATTAACTCAAAATGGAAAAAAAATAAAATAAAAATAAATCAGCAAACTGCTCTCAGTAAGACCAGTATTATGTGTGTAACTAGTACCTGAAAGAAAAAAATAAAATAACGATTTTTGCTGATATTTGCAAACATTAGTCTAATTTTGCATGTTGGGTTATAAGATAACATCTCACCCTGCCTTTGGTCCATCTTACTTCCTGACTCTGACTGGGGTTCATTTACACCTATCCTCAAACACCTGATAATAAAGACTTTACACAGGGATAAAGCCTTCCCTCTGGAACTTTTTTCTTCCCCTCTTTATGACTTAAACTTTCCTGGAAGGTGAGCAGAAGTAATAGATTACCATCAAAAAGCCTGACATTCAGAGCAACCCAAAACAAATTGGCTAAAAGTGCTTTGTTCTTAGGTTAGCTTGAAATAATGGATGCATCTGAAAGGTCTGTGCCCATTAGATGATAATTTAAGGCCACTACTTCTTTTTGTGACGTGATTCAAGGACTAAGCACTGCTTTTCTACAATAAACAATTTTTTCTCTATCTTTACACTATAAATTATTCATGAAAAAGTTGACACTTGGATCTTTCATAATGTTCAGATTTGTAGTGCCCTGCTAAGACCCATCAGTTTGCCTTCTTTGTGGATTTCCCAGTTTCAAATACAACACAGATGGACAGTATTTCAGTATTTTTTAGATCAGTTTCCAAAAAAATTGTCTTGGCGGTAAATTTGGGATTTTGGGCTCTCCATCCACTCTAACTTAAAACCGAGTGTTACTGAACCTCAAGAAACTATAACAATGAGGAAAAAAAATCTCTCTTTAGACACTTACAAAGGTGAAGAAGAGCAAACGTTTCATTTAACTCTGAATATGCTAAAACTGAAACTGGTGTGCCTGACTTTGAAAACTAATGTTCTGCAACAAAAGCCTGGCACAGGTTGCTTCCTGGTCTCCTCTACACCTGATTGTCCAGCTTTTTCTACTTGTGGCCCTTGCTGGTCTTAAAGGACACTTGCAGTATCTTGTCCCCGAGCCGGTAGCCGTTCAGGCTGGCGATGGCCATGGCAGCCTCCTCGTAATTTGTCATGGTAACGAAGCCAAAGCCCTTGCACTTGTTGGTGTTGAAGTCTCGGATCACCTTTACATTTGTGACAGCGCCAAAGGGACCGAACATCTGCCACAGGATGCTCTCATCTGCATCCTGACCTAGGTTGTAGATGAAGATGCACCATCCAGAAGTGGAGTTCCCAGGGACACCAACGCCTCCCATGCTGCCCATGTGATCAACACCCATAGGGGAAAATCTGAGAAAAAAAAAAAGAAGAAGTGTTTAGGATACTTGCAGCAACTAAAAATTATTAAAATTATTTGGTCAATGGAATATCAAAACACAGTAATGTGTTAAACAATTTGTTTACTTAGATGTTAGCTCACCTAAACCGCTGTGCCTGGTGGTGTAAGGGCCCTCCAAAGCGTCGCGACTGGTTGTGATAGAGCTGAGAGATGAGCTGTGTGTTCTTCACCTGGTTTGGGTTGGCTGCAAATTTCACTGTGATTGGCTCCGAGGCTCCTGGTGGCTTTTGACCATTCAAGTTTTTGACAGCATCCTCTGCCTCTGCACGCTTGTCATAGCGGATAAAAGCAACCCCACGGGACATACCTACGTACAAGAGAGGAGCTAGTGACCACCTATTCTGATACAAGCAACAGGACTACATTTCATGCTGATATCATAAATTTGTCAAGATAAAATGTGTCATTGGTTAATAAAGTGAAATTTGAAAAAAGCAAGGAAGTCATTCACCTATCATACCTGTACCCTGATCAACAAGTACCCGGGAATTAATGATACGTCCATAACGTGAAAACATGTCCTCCACATCCTTCTGGGTCATGGACTTGGGCAGGCCGCTGATATACAGGTTGGCATCCTTTATTGTGTCCGAGCTGGGTCGTGCGTATGACACCTGGCAACAGGAAGCAACAAATGCCTGATTAAAACTTTTCTGATTCACATGAACAAAATGGAAAACAACTACCAGAAATAAAACAAAAACATCTAAACAATAGTTTGGATAATTAAAAACTATTATCACTATATCAGTTGTTTTGAAAATTACTATCTTTTCATTCAACTGAAAGGCTGTGCATATTTATTAAAAAGCAATATTTTGGACTCTAAACAGAAACAATATAATATAATCTGCTTGTTTGGGGTCTGAGCAAAAAGTGGGGTCAGAAGCACAACAGAACACTACAATAATAAAAAAAATGAAATCAAATGGATGCAAAAAGTACTTTTTCAGAAACTAAATACATTAAATATGGCGAATCTGGAGGACTGTGTCAAATAAAACAAATCGAATTAAAGACAAACTCAACACTTATTTACAGCAGTAAGTGAGCTGTACAAGCTGTATCATTTCCTCGGGCTGACATGTACTAGCTAGATAGCGGACAGCAAAAGAGCCACGGCATAGTTAAATGACAAAACATCTTTGCTTTGAGAATTGTAGAACACCTTATTGCACGTTACCTTGATAGTTTTGGACTGTAGCCTTAGTCCATTCAGTGTACTGATAGCTCTTTCTGCATCACTAGGGTTAAGATAGTTAACAAATCCGTACCCTAAACTGTGGCCTAGAGAAAAAAAGGAAAACAATAAAATAAAACAAAAAAACGTTGTATAGTTCAAAAAAATCTGCAAACAAATAAATATTAAAAATAAAAAACAAATCTCAACATTGCATGCTATACTAAACAAACAAACTGTCTACAATTAAACAGGCTTGGGCTGGTTGGAATAAATAAAACAAGACTAAGGTGATCAAAAACTTTTAGACAAACTACTACCCAACGTGACCAGGAAATCAATTTGATTTCAAATAAAAATAATTTTACAGAATCGCTGATGACAGAAAACTGGCCATTAATAAATAAATAAAATCATTCTCCAAGTTATAAAGCTCAACCACCACTGACATGTTCTGACATTGCCACAGCATGTATTTTTGCCAAGTCTGTAACAGGAATCCTTTCCCATTTAATCCAAGATCTTGTGTTTAAGTGTCGATCTGATCTGACATGTCTTACTGCAACAAAACTTAGCATACCTGCAACTTTGTCTCTTATCAGCTTGGCAGACTCCACCTCCCCAATGCTGCTGAAGAGGCTCCGCAGCTCATCCTGAGTCATGCTCTGAGGCAGGTAGTTCACGATCAGGTTGGTCTTGGCATCTTTCCCTTCATCCCCTCCCATGTGGTCTTCATAACCGTTTGACATGTCATACACCTCCTGCAGGTCAGCCAGGTGGGCCGAAAACATAAAGCAAGGTAAGCACGCAGGGTATACAGAAATGCAGCTGCAATAAGGAGTAGAATGATGAATTACAAATGACAGATTGCCAACTACAGTAACTTCAATGTTTGATCCACCCTGTTAACTGGATTATAAACTGAAACCTCTCTTTATCACATGACAGTAAACTTAATATAACTTGTCAAATAAAAATGCAAACAATAACAGTTTTAATAAGTAATACAGAAAAAACTAAGTGAGAACTTAGAGGGGATTTCAACTCTAAAAAGAAAAAACATATACAAAGCATAGTAAATATTGTAAATCGATTATTTAAAATTCACTTAACATTAAGCATTTACTGAACTTAAAAACTAGTCTTTTTCCAGAAGATGTCCTTGAACCTTGCATATTATTCAAATGGAGGAAACAAAAGAAAAAAGTGGGAGTGGTGGTGGACACAGGCTTGTTATGCCCTAATTAGATTAGAGTTTTTGGCCGTTAAGCCCATCTTGCAAGGGCAACCAATAGTTCCTCCCAGCATAGAGACAGTAGGCGATTTGCGTGCTTTGGAAGACTTGCACAACATCTATGGGGTGAAAGACAGAAAGCTGACAGCCAACTGTCACGTGCATCTGAAAGTGGATTGGGAGCCCACAAGTGATCCGGACACAAAGGCAGCTGCAAGCAACCATTACTAATCCTGCAGGTTCACTTAAAAAACCTTGTGAATTCTGCTACCTTAACTTAGCAAACAAATATCCATGTAGAGCCATTAATATCAGTAAAAACAAAACAACTGAGTGTCATCATTTTTCTTACATTTGACAAATCCATTTCAGCTGTTTTCTTGGCTTTTTAAAGCACTATTTGCTTAGTTTGCCCAATCTTACCAATCTATCAAAGTAGAAACAGTTTTTCTGGTGCAAAAGATACTCAGTTTTCAAAGTCTAGTTCCTTTACTTTTTGTGGTTCCTGGAACACTGGTTACAAAGGCCAACAGTGTTCTTCCAGTGTAATTAAAAAATGAATTACATGGCTACATAAAAACTAATTACATTCCAAAATTAAGTGAATGTATTTAAACTGAAAAGATCTCAATGTAGTGCTTTACACTAAGCTAACACGAATATTATCATTTCAATAATACAAGATAAAGTTGGTAACTAACTTCTAGCCTTGTGATTTTCTCTGTCACATATCAGTCTCTACAGTCTGGTCTGATAACATCTGCAAAGCTTAAGATTGGTTTAGCTAATAGTGTCAAGTGCCTACAACTACTACAGAACCTGCATTGAAAATATTTTTTAAAATGCTTCTTCAGCCATCTGCTTTGCAGACTGTACCCTACTGGACACGTTGGCTGCAGGCTAAAGTCGTATCTGGCCTGAAATGGGAATCAGGCAACCAGTTAACGTAACAGAGGCCCATTCATGCCAGAGAAGGATTGCGATTGTGTATTCTGGTGGGTAGGAAGCACTGTCTGCAAGGGTAAATGAGAGCCCTGTATTAAACCACTGAATATATGAATAGTTGGGTTGAGCTGCACTGCATGATCTTTTTCAACTTTTCTCAATGCAGGGCTCCAGATGAATATATCCAGTAGGACTGGTTCAACCAACTGTTCACACAGTATGCATTAGTTAACCTAGTATAGTGTCCTGTTCTCCCAAAAAAGCAAATGGAAACTGACTAACCTCCAGTGAAGAAGAGCAAATCAGAGAGCTAATTAATTAAATTTACATAAACCAAAGTGAATTAATGACAGTACAATGTTTCCTCTGGGAACAATTCTCTGTGGCACACATTACAGAATTCAGTAGCCAATAGCACAAACAGGTGATGGCATAGGTAATTGGGTATTTAAGTGAGGGTTGACAATTCTGCACTTCTGGGCCTTAAGTTTTGACTCAGGTGTTTTTATAGTTTGCAGATGGCCCATGTGATTAACATGCCAAGTTGCTCTATTTCAGCTTCAAAAAACTGTTCATGCTGGTTTGACTGAGTTTCTTTCTATTTTCCTGACTAGATAATGAATTGCAAGTTGGGTTTTCGTGAATGTTTCAATGTCCTTTATGCGCTTCTTAATACAATCTCTCTATGGTGTTTACGTTTACTTGCCAACTTGCATTATGCAGTTTCAATTATGCCATTACTATGTTGTACACCATGATCACACAGCCAAAAGATGAGATCAGATACTGCAATACTAATTGAAATGGAAACTGGCATTCAAACTCACTTTCATATACTTAATGTGCCCTCGACGAACTGCCATGAAGACACTTCACTGCTCCTGAAGCTAAGCGGAGATAAGACAAAAATCAAACAATATGACAGACACAACAAGCACTGCTAAAGTCCGATCAACATGACATTACGAAGTTATACACCAGGCAAAAACTAGAACTAATGTATCAGTTTTTACTATAAGAAAAATACTGCACTGGATGTTACAGCGCCACACTCTTCAACTTGTCCTAGAGTCATATAAACTATAATAAGAAGCAGATATGCCAGCTTCGAAAGTAGCACTAGATACTTAGTTTACAAATTAATACATTTTCTGTGCAGCAGTGAATACATGAAATATACTGTATCCAGACATTTTTTTCCATGCTTAAGAAAACATTATCTGAAATGACTTTTTTTGCACTGCAGATTCAGCAAGTACAGCTGAACCTAGAAGCTAGCCTCGCGATCAACAAAGAGGTGACCTGCCAATCCAATTTATTTCTTTTTTTTGTTTGCAGCTGTCTTTTTTTAATTCATTTAAAGTATTTTAGAATGTTTTAATGCTGCTACTTTTTTGGAACCTCTGTGAAACACCTTATTACTCTTGGTTTAGGAAGGTGCTATAGAAATAGTGTATCATTATCACACAACTATGTCCCGTACAAAAGAAAGGGTACATTCACCTTTTTGCAGGGTACAGAAAAATAATTGAGGTCAAATTACAATTTACTGGGATAACTCAGCATAAGAAAAATCTCTCAAGGAAAACAAATACTGATTGGAAAAGGTTGGTGACTCTCCAAAGGCAAAATTTAAGGGAATACTACACCAAAAACCTGTACAACTATTAATTTAACAATGCTCTTACATTTTCAGTAAGCACTGTTACACCTGGTAGAAAACTGGGCTTGTGAGCTAGTTAGGGTGACCAGATCCCAACAAACCAAAAGTGGGACGAAGATGTTCTTTGTGTGGGGCAATGTGGGGCACTACATGCAATGTATAGCTCATGTAAATATAAGCTGGCTTTTAAAAACAACACAAAATAGACTTTACAGATTCAGTGTTGCTGTTCTCATGTGACAGTCTGCTTACACTCATGTATTTCTTCTTTATACCCTAAAGAAAGAATAAATGAAACCAAGGGTGCATGTCTCAAGAAGCATAATAAATTTATTTCAAGGTACTTTCCTAGGCATTACAAATGTTTAAGAATGGATACCATGTATATAAACACATTTAAACTTAATGGTTCCTATGCTTGAACTTTAGGTCACCCTCCTACATTTTTTCAAGGAACAAATGTGACCACATGGCATAACTGTGCCCCAAACACACGATCATATTTCAGTTATTTAAATGTTTCTTGGAGAACAATGATGTACTTGTACCTTCAGCTGCTCTCTTGTATTACAATGCAGATTAATCCGCATTAGTAATCTGGCAGAGGTTTTACGCTGGACGCCCTTCCTGATGCAACCCTCCATGGTGAAAGGGGCTTGTGTTCCCCCTCTGGAATTGAATGAGGGACCTGTTGCTTGTAAGGCAAATTTGTAAACCACTACACTAGAAACACTATAAAGTACAATGACGTACTTAAAATTCATTATTCAATTTAAGACCTTCAATACATCCTCTCAACACCCAATGCAAAATTTTATTCAATGTACCTTCAGCTGCTCCCTTGTATTCTCCCAAAAGGGGTCACCACAGCAGATTTATCAGCATTGGTAATTTGGCAGAGGATTTCTGAAATTTCAGAATCCAGGAAAAAATAATGGCACAAATCTATTCTTGCCATCTGTTGATGCATATAATTGGCTGAAAATGCTGGTTATTTCACCTGCTGTTAAATCATCTGTCTGGTAATCTTAACTGGTTTGAAACTGAAATGCATCCATGTACTGTAAATTGGCACATCACTTATTGAGGTTCACATGTGCTGTGTTGCTTCAGATTATATTCACCCCCGAGTGAATTATAAAAAAATAAAAGGCTCTGAGCATTGCCTTTTATATAGGTATAAATAGGTTCACATTTTTCTTAAGATATTTATCATATCCAGTCGAAATCTGCAGAACCTCTAACTTTGGGTTGACTAAGATGAAGCTGCCAGGCAGGAGAAGAGGAAGACCACACAGCAGGTTCATGGATGCAGTGAAGGAGGACATGCATAGGGTTGGTGTGAGGGAAGAGGATGCAAGGGACAGGGTGAGATGGAGGCAGATGATCCGCTGTGGTGAGAGAAGTGTAGCATCAGGACATAAAGGCGGCCAGTCTCTCCCAGGCAGACAGCCCTTCCTGCTTTCTTCACAGCCACTGGATTAGAGCCAGACTTCAGAAAACTATCAGTGTGGATTTTCGAGAGCTGTACAACGAATCAAAATGTGGGATGTACAAAAATGAATCAAAATGGTGTGCAGTCCCTCACAGTGTGGGCTATCTGGTCACCCTAGAACTAGCAGTTTTATACAGAGCAGTGGGAAAAAAAAGAGAGCCAAGTGGAGCTGCTGTGGTAGAAGGGTTTGACCAAAATTTTAATGTGAAAGAGTTGAATAAACCACTGCCAAGTAAAGGGGAAATGTGAGCGACTACCTTCACAATTAGACGCGGCTAACATTAAAGCTATTGCACAGAAATCTTAGGTTGTATGTCCAGTCACATTCGCCGTCTTTAAAATGCACATTTGTCTTCAATACCCTGTTCAACGGCATATCAATTCATCTCCATATCGGAAACGTGCACAGGGGCCCGAAAGCGTTGCTAAGACCAATAGCATTAGCAAGCTAGCGAGCTGCATGCTCACCGTTTTTCTGTGACTACAAGGGCAAATGTGCAGCAGTATAACAAAGAGCATATAATACTATTATTCTAAACTTTACACACAGTGGGGGCCCGTAACGACAGGCAGCGCGTAAAGAAAATATTCTGCGTAGCCGTGCATTGCCGGCTAGCTAAGGTAAGGCAGCGCAGTTCTATTTTGAAGAGCGACACATCAACGCATTTCTGTCCCCGCACTGAAACCCCAGCGGCCTGCTAACAGGCCAGGAAGGCTAACGCTAACCGCCGCCAGGCTACACGGGCCGTGAGAGCGGCATGGCAGGCGTTCACACTTGCAAAACCTCTAAAAGCCAAAATATCCGAGTATACACCCGACGAGCGTCAGGATGCATCCCTTTACATTAAAACTCTCACCAGCTTCTGAGTGATAGTTGCTGTTTCAGTTCTCGTCGCCTGTTTCTTTTTTCTTATTTGCGACGTTCCCTCCAAGTCGGCCTCACGTAGCGAAAGAACCGAGAAAGAAGTGACGGAAGCAGCCACGCCCACCCACGCAGCTTTTAAATCTGTGCGCCTCTGCAGGAGGCAGCGGAGTCCACATCCACACTGCACTGCTCAACAAGACTAATAATATTACCTCTGTTTACATTTAGAACAGACATGTCTAAATGTAAACAGAGTATGGGGGCCAGTAGGGTGACCACATGTCACTCTTTGTGCGGGACTGCACAGGATTTTTATCTGTTTTTCCACTATTGAGGCAGTGTCCCACATTTTGATTTTCTTTCTACAGCTCTCAAATACCCACAATGAATGACACACAGCTTTCTCAAGTCTGGCTCTTATCCAATGGCTGTAAACAAAGCAGGAGCTCCATTTTATGTTAAACTGGGGTTAAACACAGTAGTCACCTTATGACCTAACCTGGAAAATTAGGGGCCAACCCAAAGTTAAAGGTCCTGCAGATTTCGACTGGATATGATAAATATCTTAAGAAAAATGTGAACCTATTTATACTTGAATAAAAGGCGATTCTCAGAGAGTTTGTTGCCTTTTATTTTTTATAATTCACATGGGGGGAATATGACCTGAAGCAACACAGCACATATGAGTCTCAATAAGTGATGTGCTAATTTACTGTAGGCAGATGCATTTCAGCTTCAAACCAAATAAGATTACCAGACAGATAATGTAAGAGTGGCTCAAATAACCAGCATTTTCCACACCTTACAGATAGATAGATAGATAGATAGATAGAAATTTATTGATCCCTTGGGAGGTTCCCTTTGGGAAATTAAAAACTCCAGCAGCAGTGTATCACCATAAAAAACACACCATTAAATATAAATTATATAAATCCTACACTATATAAATATAAAAGAAAAACACACCATTAAATATAAGTTATATAAATCCAAATTTATACAGAGCAACAGAATGTAAAAATAAACAGGTGCTGCTCAATTTCTGGATTTCAGAAATATGTCATACTGTTGTAGAAAAGCAGCAATCATAGATTCAAGAATATTTTCTTAAAGAATATTTTCTGCCAGTTGTTACAGGCCCTCATGGTGTGTAGAGTCTACAACAGGGTATAGTCCTTCACTATCTCCACACAGACCCCAACAACAAACAGGGGTCACTGAGGGGACATGAGAAGGGCAAAAACACCAGTATATTTGAGACGGCTCAGGTCCTTCAATATCTGCTGGATGATGCTCAGTTTGTTTTATGAGTCTGCGGTTGCCAGTGCCATCCTCTGTACTGTAGTGTGCTGGGGCAGTAGACTAAGAGTAGTGGACAATAGCAGACTCAGCAAACTGATCCACGTGGCCAGTAATGTCGTGGATGTGGAGCTGGACTCTCTGACAGAGGTGTCAGAGAGGAGTATGCTGTCCAAGTTAAGAAAAATATTGGACAATCCTTTACATCCTCTCCACTAGTGCTGGACAAGCACAGGAGCGCATTCAGCAGCAGACTGATGATGCACCACAGAACACTAGAGGAAATCATTCCTACCTGTGGCCATTAGACTTTCTAATTCTTCAGTGTGAACTGTTGACATTTTCACATTGCAAATATTCACATTTTACATATTGTACACTATTTAACTTTTTAATTTCATTATGCTACATATGGCAATTCATATAGACAGGTTTATTTCTATTTATTTTTTATCATATTTCTTACCTCTCATATTTATATCTGCTGCCTTTTAAATTTATATTTATCTATATCTGGCTGATCGTCTATACTGTAACAAAATACACTCCCGCCTGGGATTAATAAAGTATTCTGATTTCTGATTCGGATTCAGTAAGCTGATTTCCAGGCTGCTGGAAGTGCATGGCCTGTGTAAGTTTGCCTGTTTGATGTTTTGGTCTCTCATATGGTCTCTCATATTAATCCCTTGTACTCCTATGGTTCAAGTTTTTTTTTATATTTTATTAAATAAAATTTTGCATTTGGTGTTGGGAGGATAGATTGAAGGACTTTAACTAATAATGATTTTTAAATGCATGGTTGTTCTTCAGTATATTGCTCCACAAGAAAGAATTAACTTACATTTTTGGTGTTTGGAAGGCACAATCAGAGGCCTTCCAAACACCAAAACAGGTGTTTCCATCTCTTGCTTGAGAAATGTAGAAAGGGTGATCTAAAGTTTAATAGCAGGAACCATTTCATGTAACTCTTTTTCATTTAAGAATAGCTAGAGTCTATAGGGTGACTTGTAATGCCCAAGAAAGTTCCTTGATCTAAATGTATTACTTTTCTTTTTTAGCTATACAATCCTGGGCTCACCCTCAGGTTCATTTGTTCTTTCTTTTTGATAGAAAGAGAGAATACATGACTGTAAGCAGACTGTCGCATAACAACAGTAAAATTGAACCTGTATTATCTATTGTGTGCTATATTTAAAAGGCAGCTACACATGATAGATACATAAGCTATACATTGTGTGATGTATATTGAGCCACACAAAGAATCTCTTTATCCTACCTTTGGTTTGTTGGGATCTGGGGCCAATTAAGGCTCAACATCAGATTTTTATGGCCCCTGGCTCCTGTCTAAAAGTATTTATTTATGGCCTGCACAACCAAACACAATTTTAAAAATTGTACAGTTCAAAACGCAATTTCTCTTTTCATCTTATGGTGGCAGTAACATGTGATCTATGTTATAAGCTCCTGGCTAATTTCTGCCACTTGGTAGCTTTAAAAAAAAGAGAAAAGTTGAAAGTGAGGCCACTGCTTCCAGGAGAGATGGGTATTGCAATTTTTTCGCACTGAAAATTGAGAAAACTGAAATGATTGTGTTTGCCTAATTTGCCATGAAAGTATTACTGTGCATAAGGAATTCAGTGCAAAGAGATACTATCAGACAAAACATGGTAAGGTCTACAACAAACTAACAAGAGGTGTAAAGCAACTCAAAGCTAGCCTTGGCCTCACAACAGTGGTTGTTTATGCAGGCCTCTGATTCAAATTTAAGTATCACCACAGCAAGATAAAGGCAGCCTCCGTTAAAGGCAAACCTTTGATGGAGACTGAGTTTATCAAAGGCCCTTATGAAAATGGCGGCAAACATTTGCCCCAAGATGTGTGTCTGTAACTTCTATGATTAAAAAAATTCAGGAGGGACTGTTGTTCCCATTAATAAATCTGGTGCTCTTTGAAAAAAGTTTGGACACCCCTGATTTAGAACAACAGTTAATGTGATTAAATGCCCTATGTTATTATTGTTGTTATTTTTATATCTGCATGAAGTACTGCATGAAGCGGGAATGACTTGTTTACTTTCCAAATGATGAGGTGCATACTGCATAAAAGTCACCAACCCTCAGCTGACTCAATTACTGCAGAGTTCCAACCACCCTCTGGCCAAGCAGCTACATGTAAGCCTTACATCACCAAGCATGATGCCAAGCTTCGGATGGAGTGATGTAAAGCATGCTGCAACTGAACTCCGCAACAAAAGAAAGAATGTTCTATGAAGTGACAAATCTGGCTTCTCTATCTTGCAGTCTGACAGATGAGTCTAAGTTTGGTGAATGCCAGGAGAACATGACCTGCATGACTGCACTGTGCCTACTGTAAAGTTTAACGGAGGAGGGATAATGCTATGAGGTGTTACTCTGGGGTTAGCCTGATGCCCTTAGTTCCAGGGAAGGGAAATCTTAGTGCTTCAGCTTACCAACACATTTTGGAAATTCTATCCTTCCAATTTTGTGGGATCAGTTTGGGGAAGGCTTTTTCTGTTCCAGCATGACTGTATCCTAGTGCACAAAGCAAGGTCCATAAAGGCACAGTTGAATGAGCTTGGTGTAGAAGAACTTGACTGGCCTGCACAAATCGCTGACCTCAACCCCATCAAACATATTTGGAGTGAACTAGAATGGAGATTATGAGTGAGCCAGGCCCTCTTCTGGATGAATGGGTGAAAATTCCCACAGACACACTCTGAAATATTGTAGAAAACCTTCTCAAAAGAGTGAAAGCTGTCATAGCTGAAGTTCCCTAATGTGAATGTAAAGGTGACCCAATACTTTTGTCTATATAGTGTTTTTGCTGATATAAAATATAACATTGCCAAAAGCACGTGGAAAATATTTGGCTTTATAACAATGGTGTGATCTGTATTTTAAAACCTTCATTCAATGTGCAAGCTTTGTTTTTGGCCAAGGTTTAATACTTGCCTGGCTCTTAACCAAGACAGAAGAAAAATTTTTTTTTTGGTTTGATTAGCCAACAAATACTATTATATTGTGCAAGTCCGTCATAATTTGGTTAAAGTGATCACCAGGATAAAACTGCTTTTCTCATAAAAACAAAATAATAAAGTATGTTGCTTAAACAGTAATTATTATGCTGGTTACACCATATTGTACCTTCCTAGATAACAGTATACAGACATATTAAACTATAATACTTGAAGAGAAGCTTTGTGATGCATATGCTACAAAATGCAGTATAAAGTATACAATCAGTATTTCCTTTATTTTCCCTTTAGAAATGAAATCTGTGTACTGCAGTTTCAGACAAATAAAAAATTACAGATAAACAGAAAAGAAGTGTTACATTTGAAATAACAATACATCAATAATTAAGCACAATGCACCCTCAAACACCCAAAACCAAACAATTTCACAGTTTGTTTGAGGGAGATATAACATAAGTGTTCTTTCCCTGTGTAGGCCAAAAAAGGCCTGTGACAATAATTCATTTTCATAAAGCAGAAGTTGTGATACATTACTAAGCCCTTTGCCCTCTGAGGCTACATTCTTTAAGCTAAAAATACACACAATGACTGGTCCTGCAGTATATTTATTGCAATAATCTGCTAGTGTCAGATAATTTGATGGTAACAATAAAATTCCTTTCTTCACCTTTATATCTTGAAGTGTACTGGAGAGTAAGTCAACAGTGTTGAGACTTGCACAATATCAATGCAAAGTTAAGTGAACTCCCATCCACTGTAGTATCTTTAATTATTTCCCAGGATTTGATAGTGTGCAAATGTATGTTTTCTCATCAGCTGAGCCACCGTCAGAAACAAACCAATCTGCATGAGAAGAGAAAAAAGAAAACAGGATTCTGGTTGACTGCTAAATAATCATGTTCTGGAGCTTGCAGTGGTTTCAATGGAATAAACAAATACCACGATGTTACATGAAAATGTGTTATTTGTGATTAAAAGCACAACACCCTAACACCCGCGAATGAAATGTGTAACCATGTAAAAATACTTAGAATCCATAGAAAATGTTTAGTTAAATATGACATAGTACAGAAACATTCATAATCTTTAACCCACATTGTATACTGTGGGTAACCTAAAGGATAAAAAGTTATAATAAATGAGTTGCCATTGGTAAAATTAAAAAATAATTCAAAATGAAAATGTTTCCATATTTTTAAGGAATAAGGGGCAATAGAAGTTAAAGCACTGCTTGTTTTTTCTGCTCTACTCTTGAACCTCTGCTACAGCCTTTTCTTTTTAAACAACTCATGTAAGGCTGTACTGAATAACATTTTTAGTTTCCCAAAGGCTAAAAGTACTTCGAGAAAGGTGGTTATCGTACTGTAGTTCTAAGAGAATGTGTATAAAATACTTTGCTGAATATAACATGTATATAGGTCCGCGGTAGCGTAGTGGTTTGCGCATTCGCCTTACAAGCTAAAGGTCCCTGGTTTGATTCCAGGTGGGGACACAAGCCCCTCTCACCATGGAGGGTTGCGTCAGGAAGGGCATCTGGTGTAAAACCTCTGCCAACTTACCAATGCGGATTAATCTGCTGTGGTGACCCCTTGGTGGAGAACGCAAGGGAGCAGCCGAAAGGTACAGTACATGCTGATAAGGCAGTGTTTATAGGCCATACAAAGATTAGGCTTTTATTTCTTAGATTTTGACACATTCTAAGGAGAAAATAGTAGCTATTATTTTTTTTAACGACTGCCACTGAACAGCATACATTAAGATTTATCAATATTTTTTATTACAGTATGTGTAAAATGGGCTTCCACACAGGGAATGGGTTGCTGTGCTCTGAAACATATCTTTTCAAATGTCTTGCAGGACAAAAATCATAATCTTAAAGAGCTTAGTTTTGTTGAACTTTACTTTGTAACCAGCCAGTGGAAAGCCAAATTTGATGAAATGTTGATATTATGCGTCTAAATTCACTGAAATATACAACGTAAGTGTGAGTTTTTACTGATATCGCCTTACGAAAGGCCCTACTTGGAAAACAGGTTTCTATCCAAGTATGTCAGATTTTTATTTTTAACTATCAGGCAGCTTGTTGTAGGTCAGCAATGTGTGTTAAAACAGCTTAGATTTGTTGTGTTCCCCCAGACAAGGTTACAGATTTACTATAGCTTCTAATTTAAGGAAGTGAGGAAAAGAGGTAGAGTTTTTATACATTTTACTAGTGTCCCACGAGAAGATCTGACAGCTCTGCCTATTTTGTTTTTTCCTCTGCAGCTCTGTCAAACAGTGCCCTGAACTCAGCTGCAAGGACAACATAACTTCTGAGAAAGCCCCTTAATGTTAAAAAAGATGCAACTAATTGAGATGGATTTGAGACCCTTTGTTGGGCAAATTAGCTTATTTTGATATGTCAGCCCAGACTTTTAAAATTTTGGTGTGCATGCATCTATTTTCAGATATCTTATAGACCTAATTATACAGTGGGAAAATAATCAGCAGGTTAATCAGCAATACAACTAATCATTGCTTTTCTCCCTAATTGGCTAATTGATTTCCCAAGAGAGGAAGCAGAATCAGAATCAGAATACTTCATTAATCCCAGATACAGTTAGTGACTGGCTGGTGAACATAGTGGTATGTTTAATAACTAAAGAGACAGATATTTATGCCAAGCATTTGTGGAGACCAAAACAGAGGTAAAAGTACAGTGAAATTTGATGTAAACTCACTGGGTTGTGAAAACTATGACAAATTAACATTAAATTTGCCTCAAGAAGCACATATTATGATAGTAATGTGTCAGTGTCGTATTAGCTGTTTGACCAAAATAAAATTAAGAATAAAGAATGACTGATCTAATTATAATAACCCAACAGTTTTATTTTTTTGGTTGTGCATTTAGGATTAAATGTTTACAGAATGAACAGTTCAAAACTGTTATCAAGTCTTACAAACCTCAATCAGAAAAACCAATGGGGAGCCCCAGATGATTAAATTCAGCACAAACTGGATAGCCATCTCCAGCTTCACCTGGCAGCCCTGAAAGAAATAGACATTCAAGACAAAAATCAGAGGAACAGACTGGGGGAAAAAGACAAAACTTGCTGAATTTAAAAGGTTGCACATGTCTACCTGTGTGTAAAGCTGCCATGGCTGGCGGACAGTGCCATTGCAAGAGGGGAAAGTACTGTTGCAGCAACTGTGAGGAACCCAAAGTCTTCCACTTTTGTTAAACCAAGGAGTTTCTAGCCAGTCCATGTAGCTTTTGACACCGCAACACTGGAACTAAGTAGCACCAAAACACAAAATATCCAGTCACTGATAGTCACCATAAAATACTGGAAACCTTTCAAAAATATATTATATTTGGCAACAAGGGTATAATAGGATTTTTTAATTTTTTCCCTTAAAATCTGTGATTGTATTATGGTTTTGAATAGATGATTTAAAGCTTTAAGTCTAGGTTTTGTGGAGATAAGATAAAGCAGGTGATGGCTGAATGTAGCTTAACAAAGTTTTCAGTCAAGGCTAATACCTCTAGAACACAGATCTCTATAATGTCTAAATATCCTTTTAAAGAAATTTGCTATTAAGGAAAGATTATAGATTTAAACCAGCCACAGGGGCCCACAAGCCAGTGTAGTCCTAGTGCCGGTCCCAAGCCCGGGTAAATGGTGAGGTTTGTGTCAGGAAGGGCATCCGGCGTAAAAACATTGCCAAATCAAATATGCGGATTCATAACACGACTTCCATACCGGATCGGTCGTGGCCCAGGTTAACAACGACCGCCTCCGGTGCTGTTAGCTTCTGCAACCCTAATTCCAAAAAGGTTGGGACACTGTGTAAAATATAAAGAAAAACACAATGCAACAATTTGCAAATATCATAAACAAATATTTTATATATTTCACAAAAGAACATAGAAAAAATTTCAAATGTTTAAAGTGAGACATTTCACTGTTTCATGAAAAATAGTAGCTCATTTTGAATTTGATAGCAGCAACACATCTCAAAAAAACTGGGACAGGGCCTTGTTTACCACTGTGTATAATCCCCTCTTCTTTTACCAACAGTCTATAAATGTCTGGGAATGGAGGAGACCAGCTGCTGAACCTTTGTTAGAGGAATATTGTCCCATTCTTGTTTGATATAGGATACCAATTACTCAACAGTCCTGGTTCATGTTTGTAGTATTTTTTTCATTATGTGCCAAATGTTTTCAATTGGTGAACGCCAGACTCTTCACCAATGAAGACATGCTGTTGTAATAGTTGCCGTATCAGAATCAGGATCAAAATACTTTATTAATCCCAGGGGGGAAATTGTATTTTGTTACAGACGCTCAGCCATATATAAACGCATAAAAGGTTTTGCATTGTCTTGCTGAAATATGCAAGGCCTTCCCTGAAAAAGAAATCATCTAGAGGGGAGTATATGTTGCTCTAAAACCTGTATATACCTTTCAGCATTGATGTGTCTTTCTTGATGTGCAAGTTGCCAGTACCAAAGGCACTAATGCACCCCAATACCATCGGAGATGCAGGCTTTTGAACTGAGTGCTGATAACAAAGAGGACGCGACATCTATGATTTCCAAAAAGAATTTCAATTTTCAATTTGTCTGACCACAGAAAAGTTTTGCACTTTGCAAATGAGCTTTGGCTTAGAGAAGACGGCAGCGTTTCTGGACCATGTTCATATATGGCTTCTTTTTTTGCATGATAGAGTTTTAACTTGCATTTATGGATGGCACAATGAACTGTGTTCACAGATGCAAGTTAAAACTCTGATTTCTGGAAGTGTTCTTGAGTCCATGCTGTGATTTCCATGACAGAATAATGCCTGTTTACAATGCAGTGCTGCCTGAAGGCCCGAAAATCATGAACATCCAATACTGGTTTTCAGCCGTGTAACTTGCGCATAGAGATATCACCAGATACTTGGAATCTTTTGATGATATAGTGTACTGTAGGTAATTAAATATTCAAAGTCTTTGCAAATTTTCATTGAGGAACATTATTTGGAAATTGCTGCACAATTTGTAGACACAGTTTCTTGCAGATTGTAGAACAGCTGCCCATCTTTATTCCTGAGAGACTCTGCCTCTCTAAGGTGCTCTTTCTATATTCACTTTACTGGCCTGTTGCCAATTAACTTAATTAGTTGCAACATGTTCCTCCAGCTGTTTCCTTTTAGTGCCACTTATTTTTCCATCAATTTTTTGCCCTTGTTCCAACTTTTTTGGGATGTGCTGCTGCTATGAAATTCAAGATGAGCTAGTATTTTTCATGAAATATTGAAATGTCTCACTTTCAACATTTGACATGTTTTCTATGTTATTTTGTGAATAAAATATTGGTTTATGTGATCTGCAAATCACTCCATTTTGATTTTATTTCTATTTTACACAGTGTCCTAACCTTTTTGGACATGAGGTAGGTTGTATTATGAAGTCTGAATACTAGTTCAAACAGAGCTGTCATTGCTTACTGTCATAGTCCATCTGCTGAAGAAAACAGTATACTGTGTTTGTACTTTTTAGTGTTTTACAGGATGTATGATATCCATAACTGAGTCTGTGTGACTTATTAGAGTACACAAACCTTCTCTTGCAAAGCATCCACAGACCGAGAGTAGGGGTTTTGGCTGCTGCCGGTGTAATTCTGAAACACTTCACTGAGGGAAGCTATCTCTGTATCCAGCTAAAAAAAAGTTGGAAGACATAATGAACATAAACATATGTGCATCCCCCCTCCCGCCAGAACAGTCTTCTGTTTTTGTGAAAGCCCAACTGGTTAATGCACATGAATTTTTAAGTAACCTTGCATACCTTCACTGAATGGAAATAAGCCAGGGCTGAAGCTGTACTTTCCACACAAAAGACCACAACTAAGAGGTACACAAACTGAAGAAGATAACACTATATTATACACAATGATACACATACAGACACCCATAGTCACAAACGCAGACTTAAAACCTCACCACTCCTTGCAGACAAAAGGAATCCTTCAGGCTCACCCAGGAGCCGAGGCACCCAGTGGCCAATAGGAATAAAGCGCTGATGAGTGCGACTAGAGCTGGCAGAGTAATGTAGGACTCAGAAAAAAACAAGCTGGTCTGTCTGTACTTCATCAGCAGGTAGACTCCACTCAGGCCCACCACCAACCCCACCACCTGATTAATAATAATAAAAAAAGCAAACAAATAAAAAAACATGAGTTATATTTGCAGAAAATTCTGCTACACACATCTGTGGGATATCAACACAGATAACCTCAAATCAGTCTCCTTCTGACATCATTCCTTCAGCTTTTCTTAATGGGGTGAGAGTGAGAGTATTTTCCTAGCTTAGCAGTGTTGTTAGGTAGAAAAGGAGGTCACTTGATTTGTCTAACTTTAGGCTGTCATAGCTAAGCTCAGTATCTGCCAGCTTTTCTGGTCTCACTCTGCAGAACTAGTATTGCATTGTTGCCTGGGAGCTGTAGCTACTAAAGCTTTACTGCACTAGCTGGAGTTAGGTGCCTTTCTCAAAGGCATTGGAATAATTAGGGAGAAGTTGTTGTTTTCTTTTTTGTATTTATTTATTTTGTATTATTGTGTAGTTGTGTACATTGTGTAAATTTCTCTATATAACTGCTGGGTTTTATATTTTCTGTTTGACGTAATCTTATTTTACTTTTTTATATGATACACCAAGACCTAAAAATCAGTATTTCATTCATCCTGTAATGGGTCGAATGACAATAAAAAGTCTGAGTCTGAGTCTGAAAGCAAATGCTGCTCTTTCATAAGCCTGGGAATTCAACTGGCAACCATCCAGGCACAAGCTGCTTTTTGCTACATCCCTGATACCTCTCTGCTGGCAAAACAGAGTGTTATACCTGTGTGTTAGTGCAGTTTTACCACCTAAACAAACACATCTGCTGAAGCAAATCATGGTGGTATACTTCATCATCTGATTAAAGGAAGACTCCCAAGAAAGATGACTGTAGCTTATTAACTTAAAATAAAGAATTCTGATTCTGATGATTACTTTGTCCTGAATATTCTGAAGAAAAATGGCAACGACTGAAGGCAGATTTCTTAAAAAATATTTAAGCAGCCATGAGAGAACTGGTTCCTGTTTTTTTTTTTTCTTTTTCTGTTCCTCTCTCACATGATCTCTTATGTCATATGACATTGTCTCAACCTTTCCTGAGCAAATGTAGAGTAATAAAGCTTACTTTTATACTACTATATAGTCATAAACAAGAGGTATTTTCTCTGCCTGTAGCTTTTTCTTGTTTTATTCATATTTTAAACAAAAGTAAAAACCAATAACTGGCAAAGCAATAACCTCATTAGTAATTACAATAAGGTTAAATGATTACAAAAAAAGGCTACAGCAACACTAATAAAAGTCTCACCTACCAACAGCAGTTGACACAGCAACTGGAGTATTGTTTTGAGAGCGTTTCTTCTTAAATCACACATTTTCAGATGATCAGAGCACGGAAGAAAGGACGGGCATCCGAATTAAAACCGGAAATAAATTACCAATCCGCTGTGGCGAACCCTTGGTTTGAATACAAGGGAGCAGCCGATGGCACGTGTTATGGGCAGGGGAGAAGGAGCGCACAGTAGTCGCCAGATGCGTTAACGCGAAGACGGCATAATCCCAAATTAATCACGAAGCCCGTGGGCCAACGTAAAGTAAACGCAATCTATTTGATCAGTCGACGGGTGGTTGGAGGCACCTCGGTCCTCAGAGCCAATGTGGACGAGTGAAACTTTTCATTCGTGCTTGCCAATGATCAACTTCCTCAGAGAACGCGGAAACATCTCCGGTGGAAGAAGCTCCAGTAAGCTTCCAGTGAATATTTGTGGTTGTTTAACTTAAGGTGGCACTGCTGTTAAGTCACATCACTCGAAGGAAGAAACCCTGCACAGGATCCACCACCACATGTGCGGTGTAATGCCTGATACATGCCGTATGTGTTAAACACAGGTAAACGCACACCTGTGTCTGCTGAAGGTAAGGAGAGCTGCCCCGCTGCAGTCCAAGCCTGCATCAACACTGCCCTCTTGTGTTATGTAAGCGGAAGAGGGAAAGTGCATGACATGTAAAAGTGCTGCTTTCAAAGACTGAATAAAAAAGGCAGCAAAATGTGCCCCATGTTTGTAAAACCAGTACTGCAACAACGTGAACTTTGTAAATATCCTAAGATAATCCTTTATTAGTACTACAGATTTCAAGTTTTTCAAGGAAAGTGATGGCAGCCTACCAGTAAAAAAAAAGAAATCAATATATAAAAGAAATAAGAAAGGCTAGTTTTATACATTAAGTAATCACAGCTCATGTATTAAACAATTTAACTACTATATGCTTATATGCTTATTCATTTCTGAGCTATGCCACCCCATGACCCTGAATTGAATAAGAATATGAATGGATGGATAAGGATAGAGATGGAAATGTTGTAACGAGTGAAGAAAGTGTGTTGAGAAGATGGAAAGAGTACTTTGAGGAGCTGATGAATGAGGAAAATGAGAGAGAGGGGAGGGCAGAGAGAGGGAAGATGGTGAATCAGGACGTGCAGAGTGTTAGTAAGGAGTAAGTTAGGGCGGCAATGAAGAGGATGAAGAGTGGAAAGGCAGTTGGTCCAGATGACATACCTGTGGAGGTATGGAGATGTCTACATCTG
>VUQH01083224.1:0-14092 GCA_015106775.1 Etroplus canarensis
GCTTCAGAACAACTCTGTGACCGTTCTTGACTGGCCCAGCCAGAGCCCTGACCTAAACCCAATTGAGCATCTCTGGAGAGACCTGAAAATGGCTGTCCACCAACGTTCACCATCCAACCTGACAGAACTGGAGAGGATCTGCAAGGAAGAATGGCAGAGGATCCCCAAATCCAGGTGTGAAAAGCTTGTTGCATCATTCCCAAGAAGACTCGTGGCTGTACTAGCTCAAAAGGGTGCTTCTACTCAATACTGACCACAGGGTCTGAATACTTATGACCATGTGATATTTCAGTTTTTCTTTTTTAATAAATTTGCAAAAATTTCTACATTCTGGCTTTTTTCTGTCAAGATGGGGTGCTGAGTGTACATTAATGAGAAATAAAATGAACTTTTTTGATTTTGGCAAATGGCTGCAATGACACAAAGTGAAAAATTTAAAGGGGTCTGAATACTTTCCGTACCCACTGTATATAAGCACCTTTACACCACTAGTTTGTCTGTTACCTTGAAAGCATACACCAATCTGACAAGGAAGGGGAAGGAGACAGCCTGTAGTATTCTTTTTTCATTTAGTGTGTGCTCTATCTGCTTCAGTTTCACCACCTAAAAACCAAAGATAAAGACAGCAAAAAGAAAAAAAAAGATTTACACGACTGCAGCATACATGTGTGCATTCTACAATTCCTAAATCCAACCCAATATAAGCATTTACACTTAGTTAATACTTTTTAAAGCACATTTATGATTAAGCATTTTCCAAAGTACTGCATTTTTATAGTTTTAATTTGTGTTTCTGTGATTCTCAAGGCAGTTAACACTTTTATTTAATTTAAGTGCAGTGTTAAAATTCAACTATTTTGTTGAAGATAGATAATCCATCACTAAGAACTTCCTGTGGTTTTTGATTTTTGTCAAAGTGACTGTTTAACTGCCTAAAGTCTGTTGAATGCAAGCTTGGACATGCTTTAAGAAACTGCTGCCCATTGTCACTACCAGACACAAACACAGCCAGAAAATGACAGCAGCAACCCAGACAAACTGTGAACCCAGTTTGTCTGGGTTCAGACAAACTGTGAAACATCAAGTGAGTATACTGTACACACAACTATATAACAACTGGCCATGATATGTACTGTGATGTAATGCCAAAGTTCCAGCTTCTGGAAGCATATTTGTATACTGTGCTGTTAGTATATTAAAGGAAATGCAATTTCCCCCCTGGGATTAATAAAGTATTCTGATTTGGATTCTGATTCTGAAACTGATGTTCATAGAAACAAACAAAAAAGCCATACACTGAAAATCAACAAAAAACACTTCGTAGCTGCAGAGCAGAAACTGAAAGCCAGATAGGTTTACCGCTTAAATTAACTATGAAATTCAAGGGAATGGGGCGATGCTACGTGCGCAACACCAACATGCTAATCTGCCTGTAAAACTTTCACATCGGTATTTAAAGATCGAAACTCTTATGTGAAGCGCCTTTGAGGTTTTCAGTAACGTGCTGTTAGTGCATGAGAGGAAATGTCCCATTTCCTTTTATGACAAACACAGCATCTACATTTATGTAGGGCATTTTTTACAAGATGTTATTTTTTAAAACAAGCCTAGTTTACAACACTGGTTCTTATGGAATATATTCCAAATGATTCAATTACCTTTTGTTTGTCCAGGATCTTCATGGCATAGAACTGGTTTGTTGCTTTATGTTTCACAAGCATTACTCGTCCAAATGAGCCAGTCCCCAGAGTCTTGAACCTGTCAAAGTCATCTAGGCCTGTTGTGCTCTAAAGGAAACACATTATCAGTAGAAGTAAAACAGTGAACTGAAGCAAATGTTAAGATATGTATACTGTGAGCCTTTATAGCCACTAGTTTATTTTCTTCATGCATTATAGCTTGAAAATATATAGTTAACAGAGATGTCTTTGAAGCATATGCAAAGAGCAATTACGCAATCAGCCAGCATTCAAGTCAACAAGAAGGAAATGGCTAAGTGCTACTGAATGTCTTATCACTTTTACTCAAAAAAAGTTGATCCCAGAGCCTTAATAAAAGAAATTTGATGTCTGAATTTCATAAAATGCTCATATAGAAAAACCTACCTGTGGTGGACACTCCCATTTTCTTAAAAAGTCTTCTTTGGCTTTAGCTAAGAACTCTTTCACTATAAAAAGAAACAGATTTCAATAAACAGTTAGAATATAGGTACTCAGACAAGGTCAGGGAACATGCTGAGAAAAAAAAAAACAAAATCAGAGCAGTTTTATGTGTTCAAGAAAACAAACAAAGGCAGTTCACATGATCAGAGGAACAAATAAGGTCAGGCAAATGTCAAGTACCGGGGAGGAAAGATTATACTTGACAAAACAGGAAAAATCTCTCTATTATAAAACCCAAAACCACACAACTAAGCAGGAAATTTTAATTCATAAAGTGATGCAAAGAGCTCTGTGAACTTTACTGATTGGCCAATTTCAAGACAAGCTATTCTGCATCTCTTTCAGAAAGAGGTGGGGGTAAAGGTGGAGAGGCAATAAAAATAACAGGTAGTGAGACTGACAAAATGCAGAACAGAACTGAGAGCACAGAGCAAGCAACAGAAAGACGGTGTATTGTGAAAGTCACAGCAGACATGAGATTTCCAAAGTCAAAGAGCCATTAGAAGGTGTCTAATGTATAACTGCTCGTATACTCTGGTATGCTGTTACCAATTTAAAGGTATACCGAGCACATGAAAACTATGTATGTTAGGAACCTGTACATTCACATACATGGCTACTACAGTATAACACAAAGCTGGTTTGTCTAAAAGTAAGAATAAACTCTTTGACTTGGGATGTCTCATGGAAAAATGAGCATACCAAAAGTCTCTACAGTTCACCAAGGGTTTGCAGGAACATTCACCCACATGGATCGAAATGATGAAGAAGAGAAAGAGAGGAAGAGACATTTATGAAGTCTAGAAATATATATATATATTTAAAAAAACAGATTCACACAACAAAATGACACTGGAGAAGACAACATAAGGCAAGCCTTTCTACTGGACAGAACTGAAAACTAATAAAATTATTCTACATTGGAGTAATAAGGTTATTTTAGTTTGGAGAATTTACTGTCTGGGAAACTTTATATCCTGTTGCGCAATATCAAATATACTCTTTTAATTCTTCACAATTAAGAAACACGCAGATAAGGCTTTTTAATATAAAGTTGTATGCGATAATCAGCTCTGACTTTCTCTATCTTTTGCCACTTTTGGAGGCTTTTCTAAGTCCGCAAAGAAGAAATGACAACACTGATTGAAAAGACAGTACAAAAGCCCACATAAACATATTTCCTTCTTGCAACACAGTACACAAAAATGACAAGACACAGATATTAAGACAACGTATGCAGCTAAAGCACCACAAATGGCCTACACTACAACGTGTTATGCTTAAGCTTCTTCTGGTACATTAAGAATATGTACAAATACAGCAACTGTGACCTTGATGATGATGGTACCTATAAGAAGTTACTTAAAGAAGTAATGAAGCTGGGCAGCTGCTTAGACATGAAAAAGGGGGCTTGTCAAAAACTAATTAAAAACAGAACAGTTTATACAGAAATGCCATTGGTTAATTTAATAACTGTAACATAAATATAAAAGCAAAGTAGCAAATGCAACCTGAAATCCATCATGCCCGGAATTATAAAACAAACAGTGGCCAACACATTAAAGAGTGAAAACAATGAACTGCACTTACTGCACTTATCCCACATGATGGTGAACTCAGAGATATGAGGCACCTCACTCTCTTGTCCTCTGCTCTCTTGGCTACTCTTACAGTATTTGTGAAATAAACGGCTGGCAAAAGATTGATCCTTTCCCTGAGCCATTTTGAGGCAGATATTTTGATGTGTAAGTGAGCTAGCTCACAGGAAAAGTAAGTTAGTTTTCAGACTGAACACCAATGATACCAACTTCCTGTAAGTGCTCTGCAATGCTTGGCTAACCACATAAAGTTAAGCTTCCTGTTCAAATACGCTGCTGCAGGTTCAACGGCCAAATGCTTGTCCAGTTTTTCTGTGCAGAGTCATCTGAACGCATTTCTTTTTATCCACCAAGCAAAAAGGGACATAGTTTTGACAAAAGTACACAAGATTTAAAAAAATACACTAAAATACAAGCATTGGAAAGTCATGTCACTATACAACTGGGGAATTGAGAGAGCTGATAAGACATCTCTAAGCCTGTTACATCCACTGACTGAATGAAAGAGATGTTATCTCTGGCTTATTGTGCTCTCTGGTGGTTATGCTTTATAATGCAGTTCTTCAAAGATCTTTTCCTTTTGATCCAAGTCATCCTTATGACCTGACCCTTTACTGTATGCTTCTTTAAAATGCTGGTGTACTAGAAATGTGGGTTTGTTTAGGGGTGACAAAAACTTGGATCACCCAAGTTAACAGCAATAAAGGTACAGCCCCGGTCAGACAAACTAGCCAATCACATACACTGCTCAAAAAAATTAAAGAAAAAAACCTTTTGGTCAGAGTAGAGCATCAAGTCGATTAAACTTCTGGGATATTACTCTGGTCGGTTGAATAGCAGAGGGGGTTGTTAATCAGTTTCAGCTGCTTTGGTGTTAATGAAATCAAAAACAGGTGCACTAGAGAGGCAACAATAAGACAACCCCCAAAACAGGAATGGTTTTACAGGTGGAGGCCACTGACATTTTTTTACCTCCTCATCTTTTCTGACTGTTTTTTCACTCATTTTGCATTTGGTCAGTGTCAATACTAGTAGCATGAGGTGACACCTGAACCCTACGGAGATTGCACAGGTAGTCTAACTCCTCCAGGATGGCACATCAATACATGTCATTGCCAGAAGATCTGCTGTGTCCCCCAGCAGTCTCAAGAGCATGAATGAGATTCTGGGAGACAATTACACTAGGAGAACTGGACAGGGCCGCAGAAGGTACTTAACCCATCAACAAGACCTGTATCTGCTCCTTTGTGCAAGGAGACACAGGATGAGCACTGGCAGAGCCCTACAAAATGACCTCCAGCAGGCCACTGGTGTGAATGTCTCTGACCAAACAATCAGAAACAGACTTCATGAGGGTGGCCTGAGGGCCCAACGTCCTCTGGTGGACCCTGTGCTCACTGCCCGGCACTGCGGAGCTCAACTGGTATTTGACATGGAACACCTGAATTGGCAGGTCTACCACTGGGACCCTGTGCTTTTAACAGATGAGAGCAAGTTCACCCTGAGCACATATGGCAGGCGTGAAAGGGTCTGGAAAAGCTGTGGAGAACGTTATGCTGCCTGTAACCTCGTTCAGCATGACTGGTTTGGTAGTGGGTCAGTGATGGTCTGGGAAGGCATATCCATGGAGGGATGCAGAGATCTCTATAGGCTAAGCAATGACATCCTGACCGCCATTAGGTATCGGGATGAAATCCTCGGACCCACTGCCAGACCCTATGCTGCTGCAGTAGTTCCTGGGTTCCTCTTGGTGCACGACAATGCTCTGCCTCATGTAGCGAGAGTAGGCAGGCAGTTTCCGGAGGATGAAGGAATTGATACCACTGACTTGTCCCCGCACTCTTCTAACCTAAATCCAACAAATCACCTCTTAGACATTATGTTTCAGTCCATCCGACACAGTCAGGTTGCACCTCAGACTGTCCAGGAGCTCAGTGATCCAAATCTGTCTCAATAGGAGCATGCCCCAAAACTGTCAGGCATGCATACAAGCATGTTAGTACCATTTTGACTTCCTGCAATACAATTTGAGCAAAATTGACAAGCCTACTGCATCATTTTTCCACTTTGTTTTTCAGGATGTCTTTGAATTCAGCCCTCTGTAGGTTGATAATTTTCATTTCCATCAAATAATGTGGCATCTTTTCATTCCCAACACATTATCCAGTCCATATCAGTATAGATATCCAGTGTGATTTTTTTTCCCACAGAGATCTAATGTTTTTACAAACTGTTCCTTTAATTTTTTGAGCAGTATATATATGTAAGTACCTTCAGCTGCTCCCTTGTATTCTCCCCAAGGGGTTGCCACAGAAGATTAATCTGCATTGGTAATTTGGCAGAGGTCTTACACTGGATGCCCTACCTGACGCAACCCTCCATGGTGAGGAGGGGGGGCTTGTGTCTCCACCTGGAATCAAACCAGGGACCTTACGCTTATAAAGTGAATGTGTAAACCACTGCACTATTGGGACATAGCAGTATATATATATCAGTATTGGCATAAATATTCAAGGATTTTCCTGCAAGGAGGAATTTTAGAGGCTTTAGCCAGCACCAAATTAAAGCCACCACTCTTGTAATAAATTATACATAATTTATAATAATAATTTTTTTTAACCCTTATGCTAATGTACGATATCAATTGTGCTTATGTGCATAGTTGCCCACAAAACCACATTCTTAGAAGGAAAACCCTTGATGTTTGATATTTGGCAATAGAATGTTTAAGACAAAACACAAAGATACTTATAGTAATTTTGAAATTGTGCCATCGCATACACTCACTGACCACTTCATTAGGTACATTTGTTCAACTGTTCGTTAAAGTAAATATATAATCAGCCATTTACACCGCAGCAATTCAATGCATTTAGGAATATATACAGTTAAGATGACATGCAGAAGTTCAAACCGAGCTTCAGAATGGCAAAGAAAGGTGATTTAAGTGACCTTGAATATGGCATGGTTGTTGGTGCCAGACGGGCTGGTCTGAGTATTTCAGAAATTGCTGAAGTACTGGGATTTTCCCACACAACCATCTCTAGGGTTTACAGAAAATGGTCAGAACATATCTAGTGAGCAGCAGCTCCCTGGGTGAAAAAGTCTTGTTGATGCCAGAGGTCAGAGAAGAATGTTCAGACTGCTTTAAGTTGATAGGAAAGCAACAGTAACTTAAATAGTCGTGCATTACAACCAAGGTATGCATAAGAGCATCTCTGAATGCACAACACATTGAACCTTGAAGCAGAAGACCACACCTGACAGCTAAGAACAGGTCCATCCCTTTATGACTACTGTGTACCCATCCTCTGATGGCTGCTTCCAGCAACATCAGAGGATGTCACAAAACTCAAATCATCTCACATTGGTTTCTTGAACATGACAGTATGTTCACTGTATTCAAATCGCCTCCATAGTCGCCAGATCTCAATCTCAATAACACACCTTCGGGATGTGGTGGTGTGGGAAAATTCACTTCATGGATGTGCAGCCAACAAATCTGTTGGCGCATGATGTTATTATGTCAATATGGACCAAAAACTCTGAGGAATGTTTGTAGCACCTTGTTGAATCTATGCCATGAAGAACTAAGGTAATTTTTAAGGCAAAGTAGGTTCCAACCCAGTGCTATCAAGGATTATCTAATGAAGTAGCTAGTGAGTGCAGTTTGTCCAGCAGAACAGCTCTGACACCGTTCCTTACAATACTCTCAACACTATCTGCAGCACATGTAGCAGAGTAGCATCACAGTTAAGTGGTATCTTTGTGGTAAGTTTCAAAGTACTTTCTGAACTACATCACTACCTGAAAATCCAGTATTGATCAGGGTCAAATCATATGCCTAACATGTGAAATCTAAATGACAGCACAGTGTTGATTTTCTTTTTCCATCACAATGTTATGGTACAGAAGCCTCAGGTCCTCCCAGCAGAAACTACAGGTCGCTTAAGTCACAAGTCTCTAAGAGTGTGTGAACTAGTGCCAATCAGAAAGCAGGTCAAGATCTGTACTCTCCAGACAGACCACTTGGTATGGCACAGTTTAGTGGATTAGGCTGGTCACTACTAACAAACAAAACACAGTGCCCTCTGGCTACTGCTTTCAAGTGATTAACAGAGTGCTTTAGGTTACAAAATTGCTCTTCAGCAATTGCAATTTGATGAGAAAGGAAGCTACGTATTTCTGGTGTTACAGCATCAGCACAACAATTTAACAACATCGTAAAAAAAGTAGTGATAGAGACAGCACACTTTAATTTACAGCTAACTTGTTGACACCTGACTTGACACATCAGTGTTACCCAGGTGAGAAAGAAAGTCTCTTTTTTTGCAGCCACTGCCTGAAAAACAAAGCAACTACATTTTTTATTAAACGACCATTAGTCTGGTTTAATCACATCAAGCAGCATTTTGGTCAACTTGTGAGTTAGTGGTTATCAGATACCTGTTGTTAGTGACCAGGCCTTGTACTGCAGCTTCAGTGGACACCATTGTTTGCTGATGTTATCTGGCTGCAGGACACGCCACAGTAGTTCTTTGAAAATGACAAAAGGTACCTTGATGCCTTCATTTACAGTTACAGTGTTGCAGTGTATAGCCTTAATTTCCTTCAAAGCTTTCTTTTAAATGCAACCTTACATAGGATGCTGAGGAATGCACAGCCATATCCTTATTTAGCTTTTTCAACAATTAGCTGACTGTAAAAACTGTGGCATCGCTTTTCCGCTGAGATAAGCAAACACGAATCATTACGAGACAGCAAACACACCTTCTAAACTGCCCTACCAAAGATGGTTCTTCTCTGCAGACTGTATCACTGTAGTCTCTGCTAACTCTGAAGAACTGCTAAAGGCTGCTTTCCACTCACTTTTATAAGCAAGCTCACACTGTACAGTAACTGATGTTAAAAGGCTACGAGGCCAGCTGGATGGTTTCCAGGTGCTCACCGCTTTCCTGTTCATTGCCTTTCTTGGCAGTTGCTGCGTTTCCCATGGTAGGAAGACAGGGCGATCCACAGCTGGCTAGGAGCGATGATGATGATGATGATGATGATGGCGGTTGGCTAACGGGGATCCTCCGTTAGCTAGCTAACAAATTTCAGCTTTTGCTAGCTGGCTGCTTAAAAACGACATCAATGTCCTCGCTTTGTGGACAGAACTTCAATATGCTCTGCTAACCGCCTTGTGGATCAAGGTCCTTTCGTCATTCAAGTATGCCTCCGCTGGAACGACAACATGATCCAGACTTTTCACCTCTGACTGCTGTCGTTTTGTGTTGCGTTCAGGCCATATGGGAATATCCGCGTGCGACTGGTAGGTGCAACGCTGCCTTCACGCACCGGTCAGAAACTGTGAACACGTACGTACATAACGTTTATTATGTAAAAATGCTGGAATATACAGGAGTGCTTTGTTTTGTGTGACCCTTGTTTTTATTGGTAAGTATAGGCATTTCTTCATTTTCTTTTTTTCTCACAAGTGGTGTGCAAAAGTCTTGAGACACCCCTCATTTCTTTCTATGTTGTTTCTAAGGAACAGAGTTATAGTTTTGCATTTTCTAATTAGTTTTTAATTTGTATTTAGTTTTGAGTTTTTAAAATTCAGTTTAGTTTAAGTTAGCTACACCAGTGGATTTGCTAGTTTTAGTTTAGTTTTTATTGTCTGAAAATGTTTAGTTTTATTTTAGTTTTAATTAGTTTCTGTGTTAGTTTTAGTTTTGTGTCCCCTTAATGTAGTGGTTAAAAAAAAAAAATCTGCTAAATTACCAATGCAGATTAATCCGCTATGGCAATCCCTTGGAGAGAATACAAGGGGGTAGCCAAAGGTACAATAGTTAGTTCATTATTTTTAGTTTTCTAAATTATTATGATATGGACTGTATTTGTCAGAGGAAGGTTAAAGGTGTTCAGATTACAAATTACAATACAGACACAATACTTTGTGAAGGCAGTTTACATGTGGAGATCCTAAGTCTCAATGAGCAACACTGAAGCCTCATTAGACAGGGTAGCTTACCAAATTTGAACAAACTGACAAAGACTAAAAGTAAGTGCATTTCCTGTATATTATTTTATTTGGGTTAGTTTTGTGAGCCCATGAAATAGTTCTAGATAGTTTTCATTTTTGTCAACAGTCTAGCTGTTATTTTTATTCCAGTTAGATAAAAAAAAAATACTCATGAAGTTTTAGTTTTTAGTTTAGTTTAAATTAACTACAACAACCTTGCCAAAAGCCAGACTTTCTTGTACATTTTTAAAGCAGCTTTGAACAATAGTTCTCTAGGCTTTCTGAAGGCCTTTCAACATTTTCTTTGGAAATTCCCAGCTTTTCACTTATTTTCAGTCTAGTCCTTGTACCTAACTATTTTCAGATATTTTTTGTTTGTTTGTTAAGGTGCTTAACTCTGACCTATGAACCATTCAAGCATAAAAAGGCATCTAACACAAGAGATGGACCAGAGTTGTGTCTAAACATAACAGATAACCTAGCAAAGAACTAATTTTAAACTGTATTTTTAAGCACTACTACAAGCCTGTCTCAAAAACCCATATTTTTCAATTTTTTTAGTTGAATCTATGAAAAATACCAAAGATAACACAGTTTTACAGGCATAAAATACTATTTTTGCATCAACAAGGTTATTCACAAAAAGCTATTAGCCAAAAACATGGCATGTCTGTGCATGGTGTGCAGTTTGTCCAAATTAAAAAACTTGTGTAAGCTGGACAAGTAGGTGGCAAAAAAGAAGTGGCAGGCCTAAAAAAAAATTATCTATAGCAGATGAACAGTATTTAAAAGTCACGTTTAACATCCAAAGAATAGCTTTGGAATGTCATTGTAGAAGACCAGGGAACTGTTCTTGAGGACTCCTTAAACAAATGTCAAGAAAGCCTGCCTCAGAGAGTTCAAACTGTGTTGAAAAATAAAGGTGGTCATACCAAATATTGACTCTCAAACTTGTCAGACTTGTACAAACATCATTTTTGCCTTATGTTCACTATTTCAACTTATTTTTGCACATTTAAATTAATCATTGCAGCTATTTCCTATTTTCCTAGCAAAATATGAGGAATGAGGGGTGGCTCATGACTTTTGCACATACTGTACTGTTGCCTCTAATGTCTTCCGAGGTAATATTTGCTTTAATTAAACTCTTATTAAACTCTGAATTTTGTTATATGGAAGGCACTGCAACCCATTGTCAGTCCAGACCACAAAATGCAAAAGGCTGTCCAAGAATCTATTCAAAAACTGAAATACAAATATGTCAAGGATACTATCATGGTTAATTTCTAAAAAATATGAGTAATAATAAATAATATCTTCGTCTTTCGGCTGTTCCCATTAGGAGTCACCACAGCGGATCATCGGCCTCCATCTCACCCTGTCCCTTGCATCCTCTTCCCTCACACCAACCCTCTGCATGTCCTCCGCATCCATGAATCTTCTCTGTGGTCTCCCTTTTCTCCTCCTGCCTGGCAGCTCCATCTTCAACATCCTTTGTCCAATATATCCACTATCCCTCCTCTGAACATGTCCAAACCATCTCAGCCTTGCCTCTCTGACTGTACTGCATTTGCACCGAATACCAAGACAAATTCCTAGTACTGTAAAGTGTTCTTAACTGTACAAACAGTTTTCTGGTTCTGATATTAGTGTTTTTATACTTTTAGGCTGTATATATAAATATATCCAAATAGATAAAAGGGCTATGGTTAAACTTCTTTTAAACCCGTAATTTTAGGTCCCACCTGCCATCAGCGTTATTATAGTTTTGTATTTGTTAATTAATTTTTTTTTTTTTTGTGTTTTTGAGTTTTTGTTTTAAATTCAGTTTTCCAGAGTGAGTTTGTTCTTTTCAATTTGGTTCCTTGCCTGTCATAAAACCCTGTCACAGAGTATTATTAAGAAAATGCACACAATTCCCCCCAAAATGAGTCTAAAATTAGACACACTTGGCAGTAGGGTTCGGCACGTAAATGACCCCCTCGCTTATTAACTGCAGGGCTGTTTTTAGCACCACGGTCAGCGACACAGTTGCTAGGTAGCCGCCCTGTGTTTGTATCTGCGAGTTGTGGAGGAAGAGCTGTACCGAAACCTACCTTAAACAAAGACTTGAAGGTGTACGAAATCTGACCCTCAGCACTGGTAAGACTTTTCAATTCACTGTCAACTTGTGAACAGATGAATATGTGCCGACTTAACATTTAAGCCGTACAGGGCGCTTAAAATGTCACGCTGTCGCCAAATTGCGAATGCAAACTTCAGCACTTGCTTCGGGTTTCCCCCTCTTACAGAACGAATGGTTTTGCCCATGCACTGGCTCCAAGCACTCCTAGCACACAGGAGGACTACAATATACAGATTTTTATTGTCTGCCAGCCAACGTGTGTGTTTTGTAGTGTCGTCAGTGCACGCCAGGAGAACTGTTATAGTCTTGTAAATAGTGTAGTGAGTGGAGGGTTTCTTGAAAGACGTCCTAAACGGCAGCCTTGTCATCCGGATGAGAGCAGCAGTAGAGCGACACTGCCAGCGCTCGGAATAAATAAGGTAACGTTGTAGGGCTGCTTTGCCTTCGCCTGTGCATTCTTTGCTCGGCAATGCAGCCAAGCTAGCTGCAGAGCAGCTCGGGGGTCATTATGTTCTATTTGGATCATTATGTCACCGGGGATGATGCCTTTGCTTTCGGTTGAAATGTTAAATAAAAATTGCATCGTTTGACTGTAGCGATGTCTTGACGCTGGAAGTTAAACAGCACACTGCAAGGTTGTTTCCTTGTGCTTTGATTCTTGCACCTGACCTATGCAATGGCAGCCTAGCGTTAGCAGGTGCTTGCTAGCGAGTGATTTACAGGAGTAAAACACCTGCTTAGGCTTTCTAATGGGATCATTTGCGAGCACAAACAATTTTCTTGAAAAGCTTCAAGTCCGGGATGCTACATGTGAGATTTTAGGTAATCCTGTTTTGTGCAGGGAAGATATCAAAAGGGGGATGGCCTGCTATCCCTCCACTGAGCTGGAACATACCATATTGACTATTTTGCTTTGAAAAGCACGGGTCCCCCTTTTAGCTCAGGCTAACTTTGCAAGAATCCTTAATAAATCTGTCCTAACACACAAACCGATTGCTCACATATAGCTGAGAATGGGACACTAAGAGCATAGGTATTTGCATGATAGACGTGGTGCTTGAAAATTTGATTGATTCTGGACTGTTTACAGTCCAGTGTGCCACTTGAAGATCACATACCAGTAGGACATCCTAGAAATGGCCATTCCCAACAGAGCAGATGGATTACATGTTAATAATAGGGTTAACATATTAGTTCTGAAAGGTTTTTTGCATCCAGACCATATGCCAGTTATAAGGCTTTTGACATGGATATGATATGTTTAATCTACTTTTTTCCTATATTGCACACTAAATAGTTATTTTGTGGTAATTACATTGTATACAGTGTAGCCTTATGTTAATCAGTTAACAATTTTTTCCAGTAGCAGATTCATGGCAGTGTTCTATTTTGTTCTGTGTGCCATGCTCAATGCAGTATGATTTGCATATAGTAGACTAATGATTCTGTTAAGGCTTGGCTCTTTGTAAATCACATTCATTCAGAGATTTGTGCACCTGTGGACTTAGCATGTCTACACTTCTATTTTTTCCACCCTGTACCACTTTAAGTTAATCAAGCTTGAGGACTGTAGTTCATATTAATTGGTTAATTTCTTTTCAAGGCATTGGCTTCAATTTCCCGTTTAACATTTTTACCTAAATCCCTGTAAATTCTCTGTGATGAAGTTAAGGTTAAAATTCAGCTGTTTTGTTGGTGTATTTCAGTACCCTGTGGGCTGACAGCTCCCACACTTGTTCCTCCTCATATGTTGAGGAAGGTGTGAAGCTAGAGTTGGGTCATTGGTTGGAGCTAATTTTAGAGCCATAGGCAATTCAAAACTGCTTTCCTGTGAGAGTTCTCCAAAAATTTAGTTTTCATCTTTTCTGGACAGACAATGTGGTGTCAGTGGTCAAATGAGTAATGAAAATATATTTATATATTTTATGTTTTAAACAATTAAAATATGCAGTTCTTTACAGTTTTATTTTCACAATTCCTAAAACATTTCTTGAAACATTCTAAAGTTTTCTGAAATGTTTTTAATAAAACCTTCGACTCATCTAGCTAATCCTCACAAACACATTAAAACAGTTTTCTCTCAAAACCGCACAATGTCATCAAATCATGGACACAGCCAGTCAAAATAATAACACTACTGAGTATTCATTACACAATACATCATGTAATTGAAGACACAGCATTGGGGACATGTAAGTCA